>QLOZ01002635.1:0-13622 GCA_003314065.1 Lactarius sp. MG50 | reverse complement strand
GACATGTGAGGGAGGAGTAAGGACGACGATGAGGACGACTTTTTGCTTACATAAGGGGTGTTGGTTCCTAGTGACGCCAACCTTACGTTCCATCCCCCATCGCGTGCGTCACAAGGCGCGCCCCTTCCTACCCGGAGGCACTGCCAGAACGGGTGGGGGCGTGATGTGACGTGATGATGGGTCACACCGGACTCCACTCCCCCTCCCGCTTTCTCCATGGTACAAGGACTGCGCACTTACAAATACGATTACTGTACCATTACCAATTACCGACCCACTTCGTCTTGCTGACGAAGGTGGGTCTCATGACGTCTTTTTGCTTACGAGAATGGACTAGTTAAATAGCAGTCAAGCTTGGTAGTCAAAGCCCAAGCTTCGACTTGACTCGCATCCAATACAGCTATTCGTCTTCGTCTTTCCTTCAGTGTGACTTGGGATCTCTCGATCTTATCTAAGTCTCATCTCATCTCCTTCAAACTTCATGCAAGCGTAACCAAGTCGACTTGGACTCCAATCCAGTACGAGCTTAGTCAGCGTCACTTGAAACTCGAAGTCTCATCCAGACTCAAGGCCCGGCTGAGCCTTAACACAAGTCGAAGCTTGTCAAGCCATCGTGGCGGAACCCAGACTAAGCTACTCGATCCTTCTCGCAAGTCAAGTACAAAGATTGCGAGACGCTGCAAGTCGAAGGATTGAACAGAAACGAGCACTCCTACACAGAGTAGTCACCTTGATCCGAAACGCGAATACCGAAGAACAAGCAAGGTTCTTCGAATTCTGCTTGAACAGCCTCATACGTGCTATTGAGGAGGAAAAAGACCAACTGTTGATTGATATCATACAACTACTTGACAACGAAGAAATACAGTACAGAAGCTTCACATCACCGACACAACTGCACCCCGGCTACTTCAGACACCCTGCCTCTTCGACGCCGCCTCCTGATAATCATCCTCCACCTCCTACGCTTTGAATACATCGAATTCCTTGACGACGTCATTGTATTTTGTAACCCTGGAAGAGAACCGCCGCACGCCTTGGTACCTGGACGAGACAGAATACCGTCGACCTGAAGTACGCCGAGAACTAAGGCGAAGAGCCCTTGTCATTGCCAGAATCGTCCTCGCGTTAATACAATCCCTGGACAGGACACCAAGTGACGAAAGCGACATAGAACTCGTAACGCGGTTGCTCGAACTCACCCTTGCCGCGCGAGCCTTGGAGAGATTTTCGGAACTTGACCTCGACGACGACTAGCAAAGCTGGAACGAACACGACGACCACGCGATAGCGGCTTCCTGTTTGTATTAACACGACTATCCAACACCGACTTATCCATCCTCATCACCCTTGAAAGGAGCATACGCTCCCTGTTAGCCGACCTTGCCATCGCGCGGGTGTTCGGAAACCGGTTTGAAGAAGACTTGCTGATCGAGGAACTTGAAAGGGACGTGGGACTCCAAGAAAGACTCATCAGCATCGCAAGACGCAGCGAAAGACAGCGAGACGCGGCGCCACTACACGGAGGCAGAGAAGCAGCACGACACCTAGCGGAAGAAATAATGGATAACACACACGAACTAAGGGAAATCATAACTGTCCCAGATGACGACCCTGCAGGTGCACTTCCTGAACGACAAGTGGGAAGTGATCCACCCCCGTACCGAAGGAGATCTCCCCGTGCACATCGAGGGGGAAGCGTTCTGGATCCCGTACGGAGATCCCCAGCGCAGCGTGTACCACCTAGTGGACGACGCAGGGGCGGAACACCCCATTGAATTCATCAACAACGAGTGGTACCACTTGCAGTGGGGAGCCACAGGATACAGGACGAGGGCAAGTAATAAGGTGCGAGAAGGGTTGAGCAAGCTAGGATGGTGGAAAGAAACGGACGATCAACACCCAGCAAAGAGAAAGGGCACAGACTTACACTCTCCGCGCGAAGGGGCCGTAATCAGAGACAGCAGCAGCAGTCAAGCAGACGTAGAAGAAAGCCCTGAGGAAATTAGTCCCACGCTGGGACGCGCGCGCAGGGATTCACCCATGCCTGGAGGACTCTCATTGGATCTGGAGGAAAGAATGCTATCAGCCCAGACCCGAAGTGTTGTCCAAATAGATCCAGGAGATTTTGGAGACCCTCTACCTGAATACAGGCAACGCCCTGCGATGACGAGCGCCGCCAGAATGGAGGCCGCGCGAAGTCGACCAGGCTCCCCACAGCCGCTGATAGCGCCTCAGGCTTTGGGAATCACCGCCGGCTTCAACCCCGCTTTTACAGGCGGCGGAACAAGGGGGCCAAGCTCCAGCGCGCGCGCCATAGGAATAAATCCCGTATACGTACCGCAGCGACCATGGAGTGCTGGAGGGCGTGTGCGTGGTCTCCTGGCCTCTCGCGGAGGCGCACCGGTACATATCGGTGCCACAGTAACGGGAGGGACCACCGGAGCGACGGGAAGCGGCAACGGCGGAGGGTTAAGGGGAAACCCTCCGACGGTATTCTCTGGAGATAGAACTAAAAGTGATCAATTCCTCAGAGAGTTCCGAATCTACAAAATGACCAATCAAGAAAGCAACACCATGAAGGTGCCGCTGTATCGCCTTGGGTTGGCCTTGAGCCTCATCCGCGGGTCCCACGTCGATGATTGGGTAGAAAGGGTACTGAACGACACGGATCGACGCATGGCGGGCCCTGGAGGTCTTATGGCCAACGACGAGCACCTATGGAATGCCTTCGAAAGGGACTTCAGGGCAGCATTCACGCAAACCAACAAACGCGCCAATGCTCACCAAATGCTCCTCAACTGTAAAATGAAAGGGGACGACCTTGACACATACGTGGCCAAATTCGAGCACTGGCGCGCGTTGGCAGGATGGGGCGCGGACGATGTAGGCACCATCACGCAGTTCCGCCGTGGACTGCGCGACCCGCTGCACAAGGCAATCCTCGAGAAGGTTCACCCACGACCACTTACCCTCCTGGGATGGCAGGATGCCGCGCGCACGCAGCACGAGCTGTGGGCTGAGGTGCGCGCCAGCCTGGGCGGTTTCCAAGGGAGTGCGGCGTCTCCAAGCACACAGTGGTGGAAACAGGTGCTGGGACGAACGCCCCAGGGGAAGTGGACCGTGCGGCAAGATGGGGGAGGATCCAAAGTAGTGCCCATGGACGTCGATGCCGTCCAGATCGACGCACTCACACCAGACGAACGGCAGAAGCTCCTCAGTGAAGGGAAGTGTTTCTTCTGCAGGAAGCAAGGGCACATTAGCAAGTTGTGCCCAAAGAAGAAAGAAAAAGAGAACGCACCACCGGCACGAGGGGACGCGCGCAAGAACCAAGGGATGACGGCGCGCGCCGCCCAGGTAGAAGAAGGAAAGGATCGGCAGGGAGAAATGGCTGAAGAAATCAAAGGGATGACTCAGGAAGAGCGAGAGGGATTGCTTGATAAACTCATCTTAGAGGGTTTTTAGAAGGTCCTAGCCGCCCGGCCTGGGCTAGGACCACGGATTCGCGCATCATGTACCTGGGGGGACAGAATTCAATAGAAGTTCCCTTCACCTTTTCATGCGCGAGAGGAACGGCCAAAGAGAAGGCGCTGATAGACAGCGGCGCAACAGAAAATTTCCTGGACCACAGGATGGTCACGCGGCTCAGGATCGGCATGCGCGATCTGTTGGAGCCAAGGAGAGTCTTCAATGTCGATGGAACCGAGAATGAAGGAGGGATGCTCACCAAATACTGCACCCTGAGAATCAGGATGGGGCCCAAGGAACACCTAGTCAAGTTCTTCATCACCAGCCTGGGGCACGACCGAGCCATCTTCGGTTTCCCGTGGTTGGAAACCTTCAACCCCCCAATCGATTGGGCTCGAAAGATCGTACACAGAGCTAAAATCAAGGTAGAGACGGCCCTGCTGAAGTGGGCAAGGCGACGCACGATGGGGAGGATCTTGCAAGCAGCGCGCGCGGAAACAGCATGGGAAGAAGGCAACGAGATCATCACCTTCGTCGCCCCACTATCCACACACCACGCGCAAAGGTGGGCAATAGAAGCCAACAAAAACAAGCAAGGACAAGTACAGCTACCGTGGGAATATAGACGGCACGCACGATTATTCGACGAAATGGCGGCACAACGATTCCCACCATCCCGGCCCAAGGATCACGTAATCCGGCTCAAACCGGGGGCACCTGACACCATTAACTGCAAAGTGTACCCTCTCACTCGCACAGAACGCACGGCATCACAACAGTTTGTGGCAGTTAACAAAGAACTGGGCAGAGTGAAGGACAGCGAATCTCCCTGGTCCACATCCTTTTTTTACATCTATAAGAAGGACGGGACGCTGAGGCCAATACAGGACTACCGAGAAGTCAACACATGGACTGAGCGGGACATCTACCCACTGCCACGGATAGAACAGATATTGGAACAACTGGATGGGAAATTCCTATTTACCATGCTAGACATCAGGGACGGGTACAACAACATCCGCCTGTGTCTGGAGGACCAGTGGAAGGCGGCTTTCAAGACACCGGATGGACTTTACCAGCCCACGGTCATGTTCTTCGGGATGACCAACGCGCCTGCCACCTTCCAACGGACCATGGACCGCGTCTTCAGGAAGGTCAAAAACAATTAAACAAATACCCTGGAATGGTGTTCGCGTACATGGACGACATTTTGATCGCCACGCCCAACGATGAGAGACTGCACCGCCAAATAGTGCACGAAGTACTAGACACCATAGCCGCGGAAGATTTCTTCCTCAAACTAAGCAAGTGCCAGTTCCACCAACCGGCTGTAAATTACCTGGGCATCAGGGTGGAAGGAGGGATCATTCGGATCGATCCTACAAAACGTAATGGACTCAAGGACTGGCCTGAGACCCTACGCACGGTACGTGAAGTGCGGAGCACACTGGGGGTCTACGGATACCAACGCCCTTTCATCCCGGGATATGCCGAAATCGTGAGACCGATCCAGGCCCTAATGAAGAAAGGGGTGCCATTCGTCTGGACCCCCAAATGTACGGAAGCCGTTCGCACACTCAAAAGGATCGTCACCAGCGACCCTGTCCTCAAAAGGCCCAATTATGCAATTCCCTTCGTCCTGGAAGTGGATGCATCCCAATACTGCCTAGGAGCGATTCTGTATCAAAAGGACAAGAGGGGAAAATTGCAGGTGGTAGGATATCATTCCAGGGCACTCACTCAGACGGAGAGGGGTTACGACATCTATGATCGAGAATTGCTGGCGCTGGTGGAAGGACTGGAACATTGGCGACACGTACTCCAGGGCGCGGAACAAATCACAGAAGTCTACACCGATCACAAGAACCTGCAATATTACAGACAACCCCAGAAAATCAACCGGCGAGTAGCGCGTTACATTCCGCACATGGCGGAGTACCACTTCATGTTGATACACAAACCTGGGGCCACCAACCGCGCCGACCATCTGTCGCGTTGGCCTGGATTGAATGAGGGAGAACAAGACAACGAGCGGGTGGTGGTGCTGCCGGATCGCCTGTTCTGTCGAGCCCTGGCGCTGGAGGACCTAGAAGAAGAAGTGTATGCCGCCCAGCGCGCGAGTGGACAGCTGATCGAGTGGAGCAAGCAATACGCACTAACAGAAGATGCAGGGGGATGGACCCTTGATGGGCGCCCCGTGGTCCCTGAAGACACGAATCTGAGGCGCAAAGTGGTGCGCGCCCATCATGACCACGCCACAGCAGGGCATCCAGGAATAGCCAGGACGATCAAGGCAGTAGCGCTTAGCTACTGGTGGCCCAAGATGCAAAATTTCATCACCGCCTATGTGAAGGGGTGTGCCACCTGCCAAGCGACCAAGGTTGGCACCATGAAGGCTAAGACCCCCCTCTTTCCTATCGCGCCGCAAGAAGGAGCGCTACCCTTCAGCACGATCGCACTAGACCTTATCGTGGATCTCCCACCTTCGCAGGGGTATGATTCCATACTAATGATCACCGACCATGACATGACCAAGGTGGCGCTTTTCTTCCCTTGTAATATGACCATAGATGGACCAGGGATCGCGGCGCTGTATGCCAAGCACGTATTCCCACATTACGGCGTTCCCCAGCGAGTGATCTCCGATAGGGACCCCCGATTCACATCGCATTTCACCCAAGGACTATGCAAGTTACTGGACATCTCGCAAAACATCAGCAGTGCATACCACCCTCAGACAGATGGGCAGTCAGAACGTATGAACCAATGGCTGGAGCAGTACTTGCGCATATACTGCAACAGCCAACAAAACGACTGGTCCCTGTGGTTACCCTTGGCCCAATATGTACATAACGCTTGGCCAAGTTCGACCACAGGCTTCACCCCGTTTCAACTGTTGATTGGGTTCACACCTACCATCAAAACACTACCAAAAGGGGGGACTGAAGTCCCGGCAATCACGGAACGTGCCGATCACTTGAGACAGCTCAGGGGACGCGCAGAAGAAGCCATCAGACATGCCCAGCGCCTGATTTTACTGCGGAACGGGAGACAAGGGGGGAGACGGCCCTTCAAACCCCACAAGGAAGGAGACAGGGTGTGGCTCGAGGGGACTAACCTCAAACTGTATCACCCTACTGCCAAACTGGCCGCAAGAAGGTACGGCCCTTTCACAATCACCAAGGTCATATCGCCCGTGGTCTATCGATTAGCGCTCCCACCGCAGTGGAAGATCTTTGATACCTTCCACGCCGCTCTACTCTCACCATATAAGGAGATGGAAGAACATGGGCACAATTTTCCGCAGCCGCCACCAGAACTGATCGAGGGTGAGGAACAGTACAAGGTCGAGGAAATTACCGCCTCGAGGAGACAGGGCCGCAAAAAGGAACTCCAATACAGGGTCCGATGGAAGGGATACTCCACCGCCGATGACACATGGGAGCCTGTAGGCAACCTCCACGCTCCAGAACTTGTGAAGGAGTTCCACGAGAGAAATCCCACGGCCATCAGGACCATGTCCTTAAAAGAGGCTCGGGCAGTGGAAGTAGGCCCATGTCGAGCCACAACAACACCCTCCAACTTTTCATCGCCTCTCCCATTGACTCCATCCACGCCATCCTCGATGGCACGGCGGAAAGGCTCCAAGTCTGGCACAACGACGACAACCCCTACGCGACGGAGGCGGTCCGGGCTGAGGCCCTCCGCATATATGACGACGAGGCGGCAGCCCGAGGCCTCGACGGCATCAGGGCGGTCTACGCCATCCCCTCCTACGAAGAATACGACCGAGCCTTCCCCGCGGTCCCCTCCATTGCCATCAGAGAGGATGGCCGTGCCAGCGCCCTGGCCGCATTGGAGTGGGACGACCCGTGGAGCCAGCAGGCTACTGCGGGGACGACCGAAGGCAGTGAGCGAACCCCCCCCTTGCGGAACCACGGAGGACGTGCCAGTCCTCATCATACAAACTACCGTGAGTCCTTTTGGGACTCTGATGAACAGCACAACGACGACAGTAATGCGGCGGGCCATTATGGCCCGGAAGGAAGACTGGATCCCGGCCCACCGGGATTGGGCGGAGCGGATGGCGCGCGTGGGACAGCGCGCCTAAGGAGAGGGGTGGTGTCACGCATTGGCCGTTGGGCCAGGGGAGTTAAATTTTCAATGACTTTTTACCTACGTTCCATCCCCCATCGCGTGCGTCACAAGGCGCGCCCCTTCCTACCCGGAGGCACTGCCAGAACGGGTGGGGGCGTGATGTGACGTGACGATGGGTCACACCGGACTCCACTCCCCCTCCCGCTTTCTCCATGGTACAAGGACTGCGCACTTACAAATACGATTACTGTCACGCCCACGGTCTGGGCGTACCTCCACTGGCGATGGAGGGGGGGTAGGCGACGATGGGGACTGTGGTCGCGAGAGCGGCAAGAGGTCTGCATACCTCTCCCTGGCTGGAGTGCTCTTGTGATGTCTAAGGCTAAGTCCCTTTCCCTTCTTAAGCATCAAGCGTTGATGCTCCTAAGGGCGCGAAGTCTGGCAATCCGCCAGAGGAGCGATGGTTCACAAGAAAGGACACAAGACCGTTCACTTGACTGAGATTACAAGAGAACAGACTTAAGGTCTGTCCTAAGCGTAGTACGTGGTATAAGTACAAGTAGCTATGAGTCAGAGCGCGTCAGTATGAGTCAGAGTGCGTCAGTATGAGTCAGAGTGCCCCTAGGACACTAGTAAGCAGTCCGAGTCATCGGGAGTCATAGTACAGTAAGTGAGTCATGAAGCGTGAGCCAGTAAGGTGTCTGGACGGCGCATGTGCAGAGGCGTACAGATGTAGCACTAGTGGATGCGCGTCGGTCCAAGCGGTCCATCAGACCCGGTGGTAAGTAATGGTACAGCAATGAGACGCGAGAGCGGAGTCACGGACTGTAGGGGCCCGGCAGTCCATAGAGTCGAGTAGTAAACATAGTAAAAGGTAAAAACAAAGCGTACAAGTCCACTGAACGTGACAATTACTGTACCATTACCAATTACCGACCCACTTCGTCTTGCTGATGAAGGTGGGTCTCATGACGTCTTTTTGCTTACGAGAATGGACTAGTTAAATAGCAGTCAAGCTTGGTAGTCAAAGCCCAAGCTTCGACTTGACTCGCATCCAATACAGCTATTCGTCTTCGTCTTTCCTTCAGTGTGACTTGGGATCTCTCGATCTTATCTAAGTCTCATCTCATCTCCTTCAAACTTCGTGCAAGCGTAACCAAGTCGACTTGGACTCCAATCCAGTACGAGCTTAGTCAGCGTCACTTGAAACTCGAAGTCTCATCCAGACTCAAGGCCCGGCTAAGCCTTAACATGGGATGTGCACGAGTTTGAAATCATATTCCTGGAGCTCTGGCGACCATCTAGCTTGACGGCGGTTGAGGTTTTGTGGGCGTAGGAAGTACTGTAGATTGCGATGGTCTGTGCAGATGATAATTTTGTGTTCACTACTTGCGAGGTATGCCTTCCAGGTGCGTAGAGCGTCCAATATTGCAAAAGCTTCTCTATCAGCAACATCCCAGTTGCGTTGTGTGGCATCGAAAGTCTTTGAGTGGAATGCGATGGGGTGTAGGTGATTCTGCTCATCTATTTGCTGTAGTACTGCTCCCAATGCGTGCTGAGACACATCTGTGTCTACGTAGAACTGTTTGCTGAAGTCTGGTTGCTGTAGTACTGGTGCAGAGGCTACACTGTTCTTGAGGGCCTTGAAGGCGGCTTGCCGTTCCTCTGTCCATTCCCAG
Source organism: Lactarius sp. MG50 (assembly GCA_003314065.1). NCBI lineage: Eukaryota > Fungi > Basidiomycota > Agaricomycetes > Russulales > Russulaceae > Lactarius > Lactarius sp. MG50. The sequence continues at coordinate 4,377 of QLOZ01002635.1, read as the reverse complement.
GGAGTGTCCTTGTGCATGAGTTCATTCATGGGGTGTGCCTTCTCACTGAACTTGGGGATCCACTGGTGGTAGAAGAGGGCGAAGCCAATGAAGGCACATACATCATGCACGCATTTGGGGACTGGCCACTCCAGGATTGCTTTGACTTTGATGGGGTCCATGCGAAGGTGATCTTTCTCAAGTATAATGCCTAGGTATTCCACTGTGGTGACTTCAAAGAGACATTTGGCTGGTCGCAGATAGAGGTCATGTTGGAGGAGAACTTCCAAGACTTGAGTGGTGATGCATCAATGTAGTGTATAGTCCAATGGTGTGTGCATGAGAATGTCGTCCATGTATACTGTAACGTATCCTCCGTCAATGAGTTCTTTGAATATTTGGTTCATCATAGCCTGGAATGTCACTGGGGAATTGGTGAGGCCAAAGAACATGACCATTGGTTCGAACAATCCAAGGTTCGTCTTGAATGCGGCCTTCCACTGGTCCCCCTCATGTATGTGGATGTTGTTGTAGCCCCATCTAATGTCCATCTTGGTGAAAAGTGTGTGCCCTCTCACCCTATCAATGAGTTCTGGGATGAGGGGGAGTGGGTAGCGGTTGCGGACGGTGACAGCGTTGAGTTTCCGATAGTTGATAACCAGGCGTAGTTCTCCATTCTTTTTCTTGACAAAGAAGACCAGGAATGCGTATTCTGACTTTGATGGTTTGATAAGGCCCTGTGATTCATTCTCCTTGGTCCATTGGCGCAGGAATATTTGCTCCTTGGGGTTGAGTGGGTATATTTTACAGTCAAAGTTTGTGGGTGCGTCTGGCTTGAGGTTAATAGTGTGGTCCCATGGACGTGAACCTGGGAAGCGTTGGGCTGCCTGTTCACTGAACACTTTGCAGAAGTGGTGGTAGTGTGCAGGCACTACATCAGCTAGAAGACAGCTTACTGCCAGGCTTTTTCCTGGTGCACCAGCAAGAAAGCACCACAAGCACTACAAGTTCACCAGCACAAGCTGCACAAGATGACAAGTTGAACAATTAAGGATCAGTATGTGACACTGTCAAGGTGTGACACAGCTTGTCACCTGACTTACATGGTATATAAATTGGATTAAAAATAAAATAAATTCACACTAAGCCCACAGTTATCATGCAGGCTTTGAAAAACATAATAAAATTTACTATTAACTACATAATTACATGTCTATCTACATTGTAGTAATGTGCATAAGGCACATGGTGTGTGGGCGCGTGGGCGATGTGCAAGCGACGCGCGGGCACACGGCTATGTGCGGGCAGCATGTGGGCACGACGGTGGCGCGTGGACAGCGGGACGGTGTGTGGGCACGACGGCGGTGCATGGGTGGTGCGCAGGCACACGGGACAGTGCGTGGGCACAAGGGTGGCGCGCGGGCGGTGCGCGGGCACACAACATGCGCAAGCATGAGGGGGGCACGCGGGCGGTGTGCGGGCACGTGGGCAATGTGCAGATGCGCTGGCGATGGGAACGTGCGTGGGCGAGGTGGGAGCGGGCAGGAACCCCCTCTGGCCCGCATTAGACAAGGGGGGAGAGCGTTGTCGTTGATAACGGGATACGACGAGGGGCCTGTCATCATCAGAGACTTGTTAGCAGGGAACAAATATACAAAAAAAAAACACTTATTTTGTGGAAGGGGCTCTCCTAGCCGCTCAAGCCCAACCTTGCCTGTTCAAATCGATCTTGTGTTTGCAGCGAGGGTGCAGGGTGTCAGCAGGGGTGAAACCGAGTGAGCGAGCGCAGGCACTCTCACCCTGGAGAACAGAGGACACGGAAGTGTCAGCAGGAGTGAAACCAAGCGAGCGAGTGCAGGCACTCACATTCTGAAGGGCGGAGGACGCAGGATGTCAGCAGGGGTGAAACCGAGCGAGTGAGCGCAGGCACTCACAGACTGGAGGGCGGAGGACGCGGGGTGTCAGCAGGAGTGAAACGGAGCACCTCCGTTTCGCGTTTGGAGGAAAGGAAGGGGGTTGGAAAAGCAAGTTGAAATGGAGCGTGTTGAATAATAACTTAGTGGAAAAAAAAACCGGGTGAGTGATCACATGACCATGTTGATTTCCGTGACTGGGGTAACTTTTTTCCCAATCACCTCTCCCTCGCTCCAAACGTGAGAGGGAGTTTCCGTCAACCCGCACCCTCGCTGCAAACACGAGACCGATTTGAACAGGCAAGCAAGGGTTGGGCTCGAGCGGCTAGAAGAGCCCCTTGAGCCCACAAGATAAGTGTTTTTTGTTGTATATTTGTTCCCTGCTAACAAGTCTGATGATGACAGGCCCCTTGTCTGTCGTATCCCGTTATCAATGACGACGACACTCTCCCCCCCTTATCCAACGGGGGTTCCTGCCCGCTCCCACCTCGCCCACACACATTCTCATCGCCAGCGTGTCCACACATCGCCCACGTGTCCGCGCACCACCTGCGTGCTGCCCTCGTGCCTGCACCCCACTCGCGTGCCTGCGCACTGTCTGCACATCGCCCGCGCGCCGCCCTCGTGCCTGCATGCTCCCCTCGTGCCCGCGCACCGTCCGCACATCGCCTGCGTGCCTGCACACCGCCTGCGCGCCGCTCACGTGCCTGCGCACCATCCGCACATCGCCCACGCACTGCCCTCGTGCCTGCACGCTCCCCTCATGCCCGCGCACCATCCGCACGTCACCCGCGTGCCCGCACACCGCCTGCGCACCGCTCACGTGCCTGCGCACCGTCCGCACATCACCCACGCTCCGCTCGCACATCGCCGCGCACTGCTCGTGTACCCGCGCATCACCACGCACTGCTCACGTGCCCGCGCATCGCCGCGTGCTGCTCGCGTGCCCACGCATCGTCCGCAGATCACCCACACACCGCCTTGGTGTCTGCACGCCCCCTGTGTGCCCGCGCACTGTCCGCACATCGCCCGCATGCTGCCGGCGTGCCCGCGCATCACCGGTCCTGGAAATAAATAGTTATTTTCTTGTAACTTAGTTGTATAGAACATAAATGTAATAATATGTAATAATAAGGTTTAAATAAAGTTTTTTTGTGGATAACAGACAATTAATTATTAATAAAAATTTATGCAGGGTTACCTGTGTCACAGTGTCACATTCTATAATTGGAACTTTTGTGCTTGTTGGGCTTTTCAGGACTTTCCAAACTTGTCCTGCTTGCTGGTTATCATTTGGTAAGGAGATTGTGAAAATTTTGACATGGCTTGTGAACTGGTCAGCTTGCAAACTTTTTGGGGTTGTACAAGGTTGTACAACCTTGTACAACCTTGTACAACCCCTAGAAAGTAGCCTGTCAAAATACAGATGTAGTTCGGTGCTATTGATTTCTTGGGCAAGCGCCGCTGCTGCGTCTTCGTTGTTGTGCAAGCTGAGAGCAATCCCTCTCTGTTGCTCAAGGTGCCTGAGAGAGTGTTCCAAGCGGCAGAGCAAGAAGAGGTCTGTCGCGTCAAGTCAAGATAGGATGTACAAGAAGCCACTGCAACGGGGTGAGGACTCCAGGATGCTTTTAACTTTGGTAGATGATGATGTTGTCCAGGTATACCTCAGTGCAGTATCCCAAAATTTCAAGTATGACATGTACCAACCAAATCCAATAATGCCAATATACACGAGTGACAATGGCGAGTGGATCCAGCTCTTTTTATGCTCGCTGTACCTCGATCTGAAATTCCTCTCGCAGCCTTGCAACTTCCAAGAGCAAATCAAAGATACATGTGAGGATGCGAACTTCCAGGTACGCATTATCGTTATCTTGTAGCGTCCTTCCTAATGCTTCTACCGTCCTAGAGATTCAGGTGATTCTCTCCTCCAGGTGTGCTCGTCTTTCGAGCAGTCCAACGGCCATTGCTACCAGTTCCAAACCTTCGCGTTCCGATGGATTTTCGATGGCCACACCTGGCGATCGATTTTACAAAGCTTCTGCTTATGCTACACCACGCACGGGGCATCGACGTCAAACACAAGATGACTTGAAGTCACCAAGGTCACGAGGACACAAGGAGACTTGGGATGAGGGAGGCGAGACAGAGGCTTTGCCTGAGGTTGCTTCAGGCAGAGCTACGGTCTCATCACGGGTGTGAGAGGGAAGAGTGAGGAGTAGCAAAGTCTTCCTTGAGTACAACAAGGAAGGCGATGCTAATTCTCTTAAGTCACGCGTGTATGAGAGGAGATCGGACAAGGGCACAAGACGAGTAGATAAGATTGTTCTAGCACCAAACTGATATGCTAGTAAATGAGATACGAGTGCGTAATCGGAGAGTTAAGCAGAAGCTTGGGGAATAAGCCCCAAGCTACTGCGCCTTATATACAGTGGCTTACATAAGTATTGCACGCGATGATCATATCACCTTGCCGGCCTCCTAG
>QLOZ01002627.1:0-12121 GCA_003314065.1 Lactarius sp. MG50 | reverse complement strand
GATGCTCTCTGGATACTCTATCTCTCCTTACCCTTACTCTAACCTATTACCATACTCTTCCATACTACTATACCTTTTCACTGCACCACATTCGCACTGAGGAGGAGTGTTGGACGTCGACGTGTCGACGTCATATGACATCACGAAGTCGTGCTACTGAACAGATACATACCAACACCAAGCAGTATAAATACGCGCCTCTAATCCCCTACCCCCTCAGTTGGTTCTATATCATCGACTGAGGGGTAAGCACTATACGTCGATATCATGATCACCTCACACTAACCATATCATAGTTACGTCTAGGTACTTATATAATATTAGTTGGTTCTATATCATCGACTGAGGGTTACGTCTAGTTTTAACAATGACTTGTAGTGACTAGGAGTAGTAGTATAAAAGCAGTAGGAAGTTGAGCTGGAATCCCCAGTCTCAACTTCGTCTCCAATATGAGTTGAATCAACTGCAGAACCCTTGTGACTAAGCAAACTTCCTTATCCTTTCATCTCTATCACTGCTCTGGCTTAGTCAACCATATCGAAGCTTGACGTGTGTGCTATAACACGTGTAACGTCACAGAAAGGCTCCTTTGCGAAGGACCTACCGGAGCCAAGTACTCAGGCATCTCGGCCTTGGGCACCTCAGCCTCACTCCATTCCAACAAGATACCACGTGATCATCCTTCCCAGGATCACATGCAATACCAGGCGACTTAGGTCACGCGTAGTGCCTACTCGATCACGCGACAAGAACGTGAGCTTGCTTTGAGCCACGGTCCCTCGTAACCGTGTCAATTCCTGGTTGAATAAGCACAAGTTGAGCATTGACTCTTTCAATAGTAACATCGGCTCGGTGAGACCCAACGCAAATTTTTCTGATATATCGTGGGTTTGTTGGCATGCAAGCATCTTGGCACGCTGTTTGGTGCCCATGTTGTTCATGCACATCTCACACTCACATTTGTGCCATTTCTCTGCGGTGCTGTGGAGAAATGTATGAGGGATTGGAATGAGAAGAGTAAGTGAAGATACACACCAAGTGATTTGCGCCTATGAGAGCTTGTAAGTGGCAAGAGTCTCGACAATGGATCAAGTGGCAGGAATCTGCATATCATCGTGTACTTTAGTGGCTTCTTTCTCTTCTCCTTCTGAAGCGCTCCCCAAGTCACTCCCATAAGCAGTGAGGGAAGACTTCATCGTAGCTTGAGTTTCGGCTGCTGGCTTGGAAGGCATGATGCCAGTGCGCTCCTCGTGTGCACGTTGCACTAACAAGCGCAAGTTCTCTTTCTAGTGAAGTGATAAGCAAGATAAACATACTTAGAATAGCATGCAAAGTTGAGCGTGCTATACCCTCTCACCTACATGACCGAAATACTGTGATCAAATTACTGCCAGAACTTGAGCGAGACGGGTGTGACGTCAATGTAGCCGATGATGCCCCATGTGGTGAGCACATAGTACGATTGTTCAGCCAAGTTGAAAGAAGTGAAGAATTGGGGCTGTGTGACAGACAAAGATGAGTTTGTGAACCTCCTGAGTGAAAATATTTCAGAACTTACGTGGCTTCCAATGAAACTGTCACCAAAGAAGCCATAGTACGGTGGCTGAAGTTTTGGCTGAGTGGGAAGAATTCTTTACAGTGTTCTCCAACGACTTTCAAGCTGGAAAGAGCATGGGTGAGCATGGCTGGAATGTTGTCGTTGCAGCCGAGCAATGGGTTGAAATTGTAAATGGAGACAGTGAGTGGTGCAGACCTGTAACCAGAGCGGCCCTTCACAACATCCGTGATGGTGGTCTCTGTCACAAATCCCTCATCATTTGAGAACATCTAAGGATTCGATTTTATTTTGGTCAGCAGCGGGCATGATGATGACAGATTTTGAGTTCACTACTCACCTGCATGTAATCAAGGAGCATGGACGTGTGTGCATCATGCTTGGCCACATCATTGTTGCAACCGATGGCACGTCCCAAGCAAGCACCACCACAGAGTGCACAGTACTGCAAGGACGCAGTCCAGTAAGAGCCACCCCAAACCAGCGGCCACCAAAGACCCCATCTAGAGCCTAGCGAGTCTATTAGCCAATGAAACTCAATCTAGACCCTGAAGAACATTTCCCATGAGCTCTCATTCAAGTGGGAAGAGATACACCACAGGTCAATGTTGATCACCACCTGCGCTGAGGCTTATGATCTCTGACTTGTATGTGGGGACACTACAGCTAAGCAGCGGATGCACTCTTCCATAGACACGACTACCAGGTAACTTGGGCACACACTGCCCTTTCCATACAACACAATGGATGCATGATGAATGAGATGAAACATGCACCCTTCATTCTTCATCTCTGAAAGCCTCATCAGCTGGTTGAGATGCATCTACACATCAGCGGCACCAGTGCTTGTTGGACCAGATGGAGTGCCAGTCTGGACAAACTGCGTGAGATGGGTGAGATTGGGGTGCCCCTGTTCCTTGCTGGGCATCTGGCAGTATGAGGAAAATTGCTCTGCAACCTACGCTGAGTAACAGAGATACAGCATTATTACAAGAGGGATATGGCAGTGTGTTGGGACTCATCCTTGGCTTGGAGTCTAAGGTGGGGATGGATTGTGCGACCTGAGCTCCTGGGTCCTGCCACTCATCAGAAGGCACCAGGGAAGTATTAGGCATCATGGCAAGTAGAGATAGCCAGCTAAACTCACCTCACTCAGGCACGACGATGTATGGGGACAATGCATAACAAGCCCGGGAGAGCAGGGACCATGGGGTTGGCCATGAAAGAGTGGCTTCTCAGATGACTCCTCATCCCCAAATGAGCCAGATAGCAATTCCTGGTTGAATAAGCACAAGTTGAGCATTGACTCTTTCGATAACATCAGCTCAGTGAAATCTAATGCAAATTTTTCCAATATATTGTGGTTTTGTTGGCATGCAAGCATCTTGGCATGCTGTTCAGTGCCCATGTTGTTCATCCACATCTCCCACTCACCTGGCTAGTGCTGGATGGGGATTGGCAGTAATGGGTGGGGCTGGCTTGTATGTGGCCAGAGAGAGGTGGGGATGTGGCAGTCGTGATTGTGGTTGTGGCTTGTGTTCGAAAGCAGTGGCTCTAGCTGAGCTGAGTCAAGGCAGCTGCCGGAGCCAGAGTACAGAAAAGTAACATAAATTGCAAAGATTACATGGATTGTATTAGAAGCTCGTAAGCATGCTGGTCAATAAAGTGGTTAACAAAGGAGGAATCCCAAGCATCAAGACTGTCAGTATATTTCAACTCCACTGGAAGGAACCCTTTTCCATAGGGCATGACACAGGTTTTGGCTTAAATTTTTTCCCACGGTCCCTGGAAGGTCAAGTTTTGGACGAAATTCTTAGTTGAGGAGTGAAACTGATAGAGAATTGATTGAGCTATATCTCCACCAAATCTCAACCGATTTGGATGATTATTGGTGTGTCAGGAAGCAAAACATTGTGAAAAACCGTACGGGTTGAGAAACTGCACGATTTTCCACAGTGTTTTGCTTCCTGACACACCAATAATCATCCAAATCAGTTGAGATTTGGTGGAGATATAGCTCAATCAATTCTCTATCAGTTTCACTCCTCAACTAAGAATTTCATCCAAAACTTGACCTTCCAGGGACCGTGGGAAAACAAATCAGCAAAAACCCGTGTCATGCCCTACTTTTCCATAGCAGGGTAGAAGGTGTGCGCCATGAAGGATGGTGTCAAGGTGGATCACCTGGACAGGTTGCTCGCCATCCACATCTTCACATTGCAGACTCCACATCCCTGTGTCTTTGTCATGTTCAGGATTGTCACTTGGATGGATAAACCAAGTGATAAGGGCACATGGGACTTCCTTGCCATGATAAGTGCGACGATTGGGACTGACATTGGACTGTTTCGTATGTAGTATTAACTGTCATGTGATGCCTGGAGTCACATGATGCATCACCTCACTTCCCGGTTGTCCCCCCTCCCGTGCTGAGCGTCAGCTGAAAGCACAGGGGGACGCATCCACTTCCTGGCTTCCCACTCCCCATGACTCACATGGGACTATGCTTACCATTTCATACTTATATCTGACTCGCATGGGTCTCAGGCGGCAGAGGGGTGACGCGGCCGCAGCAGGGACTATGTATATAAGACACGGTAGCTTGGGGCTTATTCCCCAAGCTTCTGCTTAACTCCCAATTACGCACACGTCTCTTCTACTTAGCATATCAGTTTGGTGCTAAGAACAATCTAGTCTCTGTGTTTGATCTCATCTCTATCTCGCGTGACTTAAGAGAATTAGCATCGCCTTCTTTGTTGTACACAAAGAAGCCCTTGCTACTCCTCACTCTTCCCTCTCACACCTTGTGACAAGACTGTAACTCTGCGCGAAGCAACATCATGCAAGGTCACGGTCTCGTCTCTCTCGTCCCAAGTCCGCTTGTGTCCTCGTGACCTCGCTGTCTTCAAGTCGTCTCGTGTTGACATCGACGCCCCGTGCGTGGCGTAGCAATAAGGATCAAAGTAAGAAAAGATAAGCCATACCCGGGCAACCAGGAGCCCACCCATGGCCTCTGTCTCATCACCAACAGAGACAAAAACGGTGTTGAAGCGAGGTGAACCCCCAAATTTGGGGTTTGCATGGATAACCTCTTGGTGCATCCCACCTGTTCCACATAAATCACTAGGCGTGTAAAATTCCACCTTAGCTGAATGGAAAACACGAATTGGCCCATCAAATGAATCATCAGATTGCATCTGATGGCCAGAGTTTGGGTGGTTCTGCTCATGAATGAATGCTTGAAGAGCATGAGGAAAGCCAGGCTGGTTGATGAACGTAGCAAGTGCAGGGATACTGGAGGGATATCTGGTCTCTGAAATGGGAGATCTGAGTCAGCATGCATCTTTGTTGAGCATATTTAGAATGTACAATGTCGAGAGGCAAGCCAAATGTTTGTTTTTGTTCTTGGGCCTGAAACTGGTTCCACATTGTTTTCATCATCTGAGTCGCCTTCATGATCATTATCTGAGATGTCACCCTGGGCCAAGATGACGGAGGCACCACTCCAGGGCAGAATGGGTGGCAGTTTGCCCACAAATTGCTGTGCCATGTAGTTGGTTATGCTTCCAACAAGCATACCTCGCTGCCTGAATACACGTTGCAGTGCTGTGAGCTTGTCCAAGCAAGTGATCGTTAAGATCATCTGAGGTAATGGCCGGTTATTATTAGATCGATGCCATGGTTCCTTCACAGAGCCTATATGCTTTGCTTCAGTCTGTGAAGTGCATGTACCATTCGGAGAACCAAACTGCTCAATTGCATTAGGGTAATGCATTAAGGCATGTTGACGTGGAAGGGAGATGTCTTTTCGAACACCCATTGTAATAAAAATCTGCTGAAGCCGGTGGAAATCCACAAGATAATGCTGAAAGGCAGTGATGTCTGAGGTGGTGATGGCATTGCGTCAAACTATGTAGTAACAGTTCATAAATGTGGAAAGACACTGGACCATCTCCTCTGGTATGTGACCATGAATAGCCACAATGTATACCTTAGGTTACAATTAACTAGATGCAATAAATAAAAAAGTGGCCGCTCACTTTCATCAACGCTTTGGAATCATCGCCTGTCCATTGAACAAAGTCCTGACCATCTTTGAAGCGGCGAAGCCCTGGGTATGCTGGAATAGTAGATACTCTAGGTCTAATGAGTTGCTGCTGACATGCATTAGATGATCAAGCCCTACCTCCAGTCAATGTCTTGAATGATGTGGAGCGCGTGAGTTTTTCCATGATGAAGCATTAGGTAATCTTGAACCCATGATACCAGGTGGTCTTTGAAGATGCCTTTAATAATTTGATGGAGCAGATCCGGTGTAATCAGCTCATGAATATTGGCACGTGGAAATCCATGGGTGAATGTGTCACGTTCAGTGGACTTGTACGCCCTTTTTTCATTTTCTTACTACGTTTACCGCTCCGTGCTTCGATGGACAGTGGCGTCCTCCTTCCTTGTTGTCCACAAGGAGGCGGGACGCTACTATATACTTGACTCTATGGACTGCCGGGCCCTTATGGCCCGTGACTCCGCTCCCGCACCTCGTTACTGTACCATTACTTACCACCGGGTCTGACGGACCGCTTGGACCGATGCGCATCCACTAGTGCTACATCTGTATGCCTCTGCGCATGCGCCGCCCAGACACCTTATTGGCTCACGCTTCCATGACTCACCTGTTGTACTATGACTCCTGATGACTTGGACTGCTTAGTAGTGTCCTAGGGACACTATGACTCGCTATGACTTACTGTGACTCACACCGCTTGTACTTATATCGCGTCGCTTTGCTTAGAGCAGACCTTAAGTCTGTTCTCTTGTAAATCTCAGACTTGTAAACCGTCACTCATGTCCTTTCTTGTGAATCCTCGCTCCTCAGGCCTATTGCCTGACTTCGCTCAGATTCCCCCCGTCTATGATCAAGGGGAAGGGACTTAAGTTCAAACGTACTCGCAGTACGCCGGCTAGGGAGAGGTACTCAGACCTCTTGCCTCTATCGCGCCCTCAGTCCCCAAGCTCAGCAGCATCGCCCACGCCCCCTCCATCACCGTTGGAGGTACGCCCAGATAGTGGGCATGACATTAGAACAGACTTATCGGTCCACGTTGGACCACTGGAACTACCGAGTATAGCAAGTACGACAGAGTTCCCCAACCTCCCCAGTACAGCGACCATCATGGAGCCCTCTACATCCTCACAGTTCAAGTCATTCTTCGTCAAGAAGTGTGAAACCAACGACAAAGCCAGCGACACTAGAGTCTACTGGTGCAGGAAAGGCAGTGCCCTTACACATATTGAAGGATCAATCCCTTGGGACGGCCACTACTTCATAGGAGTCCCCGACGTCAGAGGAGGCAAAGCAGGAGTCTTCCCAGTCCACCACGTAGGAGGAACGTGGTACGAGCTTGCCTATTCCACAGAGAAGGACAAGTATTATTGTTACGCCAAAGCAGAAGTTCAATTCCCTGCACTACTAGAAGGACCCGTCCTTGAAGACCCCCCAGACAACGACACCAGTGGTTTTGTATCGGCAGTCAGAGAAGCTGTCGAAAGTGCAGAAGCCCAACAAGTCAGAGACCCCAGCCCAATTGAAGAAGATCGACAAACTACAGTTATGTCTACGCATACCATTACCATGGCACCAGCACGCTTCTCCAGTGCTCTATCATACGCAAATATCGCCAGAATCAACCCCTTGGCACCAGCAGAACCCCTACCACCTGGAGGAGGAGGAGGAGGAGGAGGAGGGCCACCTGATGCAGGCGCACCAGGAGGACCACCTGGAGGGGGAGGACCGCCTGGAGGAGGAGGACCACCTGGAGGAGGGGGAGGACCACCCAGACTCCCAGGCTTCCCAGGGTTCAACCTGGCCGCCCCTGCCCCTCAGAACGCAGATGCAAAGCTCGTAGGACAACCCCTGCCAGTGTTTACTGGAGAGTGAAACGATGCACAGCAGTTCATGCTGGACCTGGAAAACTACCATTTCCTCAATCGCAATGCTGCAGCCATTGCCCAAGGAGACAACCGCGTATCGCATGCCCTCACCCTCATCAGGGGACTGAAGGTTAATGGTTGGGCACGTCAACACCTCAAGTGGCTCCAACAAATCTCCAGGGGGCTAATCCTCGACAATGATCCCTGGGAATCGTTCAAGGAAAGGTTCCTCCTCGATTATAGCGACGTCACTGCCCCTCAGAAAGCACAACATGACCTCCTGACCGTCAAAATGGACCCCGCTAAGGGGGTGGACGACTATATCGTTCGGTTTGAGGAGCTTGCGGAAAGAGGAGGCATTGCCCTTGACAACCCTGCCCTCGCATGGTACTTCTGGAAGGGCCTCACCCCAGGTCTACTTAGGGCATGCCTCAATGAAAGACCGCCTCCTGGGACCTGGGAGGAGTGGAAGAATGCTGCTCGCATCAATTACCTCCATCACCAGGTCGCGCAGGGCATCCTGGAGCAACAAAAACAGCAACATCCTCCAGTGGTGCAGGTGTGCCGCCCTTTCATCTTCCAGCAGCGTGGTTTCCGCCCCCAGCAGCAGTACGCGCCTCGCCAACAGCAGTATGTACCTCACCAGCAGGCACCCCTCCGCCCCAGTCAGATGGGACCAGTCCCCATGGAAGTCGACCGCATCAGAGCCACCATCAGCGATGAAAAGAAGGCCCGCCTCCGCAAGGAAGGCCGCTGCTATGAATGCGAAAAGCAGGGACACCTCGCAAACACATGCCCAATCAGGAAGCGCAGACAAGGTCGCACACGCGTCGCCAAAGCCCAGGAGATGCAAGAAGTACAGGAGTACACAGAAGAGGAAGAAATAGTCACCATTCCTACGCCTGCGGGCCTCGCCACTCCAGACTCGATTCTCAAAGCAATGGCTGCTCTCAATGACGAGGATTATAACAAGATGGGACAGATGTGGGAGAATCAGGGTTTTCCAAATGCCTGAATACGTCGGCCAGTATTCGGGCCATGTTTTGTCGTGATGTGTATCTACCAAGAATCAAATCTATGCGTATCCCAGCTCAGTTACACACATCGACAGTCAAGGCCGCACTTCCTGCCTTCTTAGACAGCAGAGCAACAGAGAACTTCGTCAGCCCCACATTCATTAAACAACACAGGCTCGCCACACTACCCCTCAGATGCCCAAGGAAGTTACGCAACGCAGATGGAAGCAAGAACAGCATTGGGGAACTCACCAGATTCACGGAACTAGAGGTCTTCACTGGGAAGGATAGCCATGTTCACCACTTCTATGTTGCAGAACTAGGAGGAGACAACCTAATCCTCGGATATCCCTGGCTCACTGCCACCAACCCACGCATAAACTGGACCAAAGGTACACTGGATGCAGAAGTCATTATACGCATGCCAGAGGCATCCCTCATAGAACCCACGCTCCCTGTACACGTCGCGGGCTTCCACACCGAAATCCCACCACGCCCGCCACTCCTGGAGCCGGGAGACGAACTCATCATACGGTTGTGCAAAACCACTGTCTCCCAACGCATTGCTGAAGAAGCCCAGTCCACAGAAATGCGAACATGGGACCAGATAGTGCCCGCACACTACCACTGCTTCCACAAGGTGTTCAGCGAACAAGCAGCCCAACGCTTCCCAGGTACACGTCCATGGGACCACGCTATCGACCTCAAACCAGACGCACCCACGAATTTCGACTGTAAAATCTACCCCCTCAACCCCAAGGAACGAGTATTCCTGCGCCAATGGACCAAGGAGAATGAATCACAAGGCCTTATCAAACCATCGAAGTCAGAATACGCGTTCCCAGTCTTCTTTGTCAAGAAAAAGAATGGAGAGCTACGTCTAGTTATCGACTATTGAAAGCTCAATGCCGTCACCGTCCGCAACCGCTACCCGCTCCCCCTCATCCCAGAACTTATCAACAGGGTGAGAGGGCACGCACTCTTCACCAAGATGGACATTAGATGGGGCTACAACAACATCCACATACGCGAAGGGGACCAGTGGAAGGCTGCATTCAAGACGAATCTTGGACTGTTCGAACCGATGGTCATGTTCTTCGGCCTCACTAACTCCCCAGCAACGTTCCAGACCATGATGAATCAGATCTTCAAGGAACTCATCGATGGTGGATACGTCACAGTATATATGGATGACATTCTTGTACACACACCACTAGACTATACCTTACACCGACACATCACCACTCAAGTCTTGGAAGTTCTTCTCCAACACGACCTCTATTTGCGACCGGCCAAATGTCTCTTTGAAGTCACCATGGTGGAATACCTTGGCATTATCCTTGAGAAAGATCGCCTTTGCATGGACCCCATCAAAGTCAAAGCGATCCTGGAGTGGCCAGTCCCCAAATGTGTGCGTGATGTATGCGCCTTTATTGGCTTTGCCCTTTTCTACCGCCAATGGATCCCCAAATTCTCTGAGAAGGCGCGTCCCATGAATGAACTCACACACAAGGACACTCCCTGGGAATGGACAGAGGAGCGACAAGCCGCTTTTGATGCCCTTAAAAATAGTGTGGCTTCTGCACCAGTGCTACGACAACCAGATTTCAGCAAACAGTTCTATGTGGACACAGACGCATCCCAGCACGCACTTGGTGCAGTCCTACAACAGCTAGACGAGCAGAACCACCTCCACCCCATCGCATTTCACTCTAAAACCTTTGACGCCACCCAACGCAACTGGGATGTTGCGGATAGAGAAGCCTTCGCGATATTGGATGCTCTACGCACCTGGAAAGCCTACCTTGCAAGCAGTGAACACAAAGTTGTCATCCGCACGGACCATCGTAACCTACAGTACTTCCTCCGCCCACAAAACCTCAACCGTCGCCAAGCTAGGTGGTCGCCTGAACTCCAGGAATATGATTTCAAACTAGTGCACATCCCAGGTAAACAACACATCCCTGCAGACTTCCTTTCACGTCCCCCAGGAGACAAAGGAGAACATGACAATGAGAATATCACCTTATTTCCCCCCGAACACGTCGCGACACTTCAATTTGCCGCTTTTCCACCAGAACTGGAAGCACGCAGACAGATCCTCCAACGCTATCATGACCACCCACTCGCTGGACACCCAGGAGTGAAGAACACACTCGCACTACTACACAGACACTATGAAGGAGGGAAGGAACTTGAGCAATTCGCCAAAGAATATGTACAAGGATGCGCTAAATGTCAAGAAACTAAGGCACGCACCACACAGCCCAGAGCAGCATTATTCCCCATCGACGTTCCTGCAGAAGAAGGACCCTTCCAAAGCGTTTCCATGGACCTAATCACAGACCTCCCCCTGTCTGCAGGACACAATGCCATCCTCACCATTGTCGACCAAGGCTGTTCCAAAGCAGCACGCTTCCTCCCCTGCTCTACCACCATCACAGGCGAAGGGGTAGCCACCCTATACTTCCGTCACATCGTACCCTGGTTTGGACTGCCAAGGCGCATCATCTCAGATCGTGACCCCAGATTCACATCGCACTTTGCGCGCGCACTGACAAAAAGCATGCACGCTAAGCAAAACATTAGCACCACATTCCACCCCAGGACAGATGGTCAGAGTGAACGCACCAATCAACAAGTAGAGCAGTATCTACGCCTCTGGGTTCCAGACCAACAGGACCAGTGGGCTTACTATCTCCCCATGGCAGAGTTTGTATTCAACTCCTGGCCACATGACCGCACCAAACTCACCGCACATGAACTCCTCTTCGGCTACCAACCCCAATGCACCATAGACAATGATCCCACAGACCCACCAGCAGTGCAGGACCGCCTCACACATATTACCAATGTGAGAAAGCGTGCACAAGCACTCTTGAACGCACCACCAAAGACAGTAACACCTCGGTTTCACAAGGATCAAAAGGTCTGGCTAGAAGGGCGCCACATCAAAACCTATTACCCCAGTACTAAACTAGCACCTAAACGCTTTGGACCCTTCCAAATCACATCAGTCATCTCCCCAGTAGCTTACCAACTCAAGTTGCCACCATCATGGACGATTCATAATGTGTTTCATGTCGATCTTTTGACACCTTACCAAGAAACAAGCGCTCATGGACCCAATTACACATGCCCCCCACCTGAAATCATCGAAGGTGCACCAGAATGGGAAGTCGAACGCATCATGGGAGAGCGCTACTGGGGCAGAGCACGCGAACACCAGTACCTAATCAAGTGGAGAAACTACCCACACGCTGACAACACCTGGGAACCAGCTACAGGTGTATTCGCACCAGACTTAGTCAGGGAATTCCATCAGAAGACTAAGGCACATCGAGGCGCTGTGAGACCTAGGAGGGGGGTGAAACCCAGGGACGCTCACCTGGCTCGCTTATCCCCAAATTCTCTGAGCGGTGGCCCCCAAGCACCACCAGCACCAACCTTGCCCAGATACAGTACGGCCAGCTCAACAAGTCTCCCGACGTTCCCACCCGTGCCAGCCAGTCCCAGTCCACCAACGCCACTTCGCTCGCAGTCGCTTCTTCTCTCTGTGGTCCCCGGCTACCCTGAGAACCTGTACCAGTCCTGCACACCTTCCCGCTCTAAAGCACTG
>QLOZ01002624.1:0-16341 GCA_003314065.1 Lactarius sp. MG50 | reverse complement strand
ACCGACGTAAAGACAAGCACAAGGAGAAAGGTACCAACGACTCCGTCGACATCGGTCGAGCTATGGAGACGCGCGGCTCGGAGGAGTCTGGCCGGTCAAGCAACAATACTGATAATGGCGGAGGTCCGCAGACCCCGCCTCGACGTGGGATGGTGCCGGCAACCACAACACCACCTGTGTCCCTGCATGCTACGAGCTTGCGCCAGCGTGACAGGGAACAACAGGCGTTGTACCAACAGCAATACCTCACCCGTTCACCGGCCTCTCCGCCTGAGATACAGACGTCGTTCCAGATGTCTCCCGGAAGCCCGGGCCAGGGTGTCGTAGCACTTGGTGGTGCATCTGCGACATTATCACCGGCCAGTGATGGTCGCCGGACGCGTCCTGGTTCCCTCCTGATCGGCGGAAATATCAGCGGTGATGGCTCAGGCGCCGTCCCTGAGTTGAGCGTCATCCGCGTCTTCGCCGGAAAGAAGTTGCAGACAGAAGCTACATTCAAGACCGTGCTACTCAATTCGTCAACAACCTCAGAGGAGCTGGTCAAACAAGCCATCCAACGGTTCCGTTTACCGGCGGGTGAGGATTGGACAGACTACTACCTCACAGTCAAACGACTCGAAGGCTCGTCCGCGGTGCTGCGCCCCGATGAGAAGCCACTCGTCGTCTTTGAGACACTTGCCGAGGCTGCTCTTGACCTGCCAAAGGTCAAGCGAAGTTCCGTTGGCAGTATAAGTTCTATCGCCAGCAATCTCTCGCAGCATCCAGCGATCAAAAGGCTGCCGATGAACGACTTCACAGACGACACAGCAGTCAAAATCTACCTCAACCGGCACTCACAGTCTGCTTCCGACGAGAGCGCAACCATGGAAGAGGGTGATACCATAACAAATGTCCGGCCTGGGCAAGACAATGGGGAGAATGGTGGGCTCCGCTTGCGCCCACAGCATCTCAATATCACCGGCGCCGCAGTCCCCCCAGAACGCTTCAGCAGCCCCTCATTCCGCTTTGCACTCCAGCTGCTGATATATCCGGATGACCTGCCGGACGACATGGTGTTCGATCCGCTCACTGAAGCGATTGTGTTCAAGAATACGCTACGTGACCGCCCTCAGGTTGCTCCAACTTCCGCGCCGTTCCGCCGCAAGATCTTTGTGTTACCAAAGAACATTACCGTTGCAGAGGTCATTGAGATCGGCTTGGAGAGGTTTGGGATCCCGGACGGTGTGGTTGACGGCGGTGATGAAGTCGAGGATAAGAACACAAAGCGACGCAGCTCGTCACGTGTACGCTACGTACTTAATGTACTGGTCGATGGCAAAGGTAGGTGGCGGCCTTTCATACAATGGCCTTTCATACTCAGCTCAACCATTTATAGAGCGCGAGCTCATACCACCTGGCAAGGTCATCGACGCGTATCCCCGGCCACCTAGCTATCGTCCAGCTGACCGCAGGCTTAGCGACAGCAAACGGCGCTCCTTTGACTCTATGCAACTCCTTGGTAGCCCAGAAGACGTTGGTCCAGAAGACCCCGTGTTCATCCTTCGCCGCGCCATCACCTATCGCACTTCCTCATCACGCCACCGCCTCTCTGCTCCCCTCGACGAGATCGCGCTGCAGCAGCTGCATCGAGAATCGGTGTCTAGCTCTAGCGCCACATCAGAGGACGATGCAAAGCAGCGCCACATCTCGAAGCAGGAGTTGATTGCGGCACAAAGGGCCGCGATGCGTGCGAATCAACGCGCGATCCTGTTCGCTCAAACGAATTCGCAGCGTGGCGTCGATGTGCTGTTACCCAATAACGCGCTACTACGGTCCACGCGATATGATACGGACCAGCGTACGCGCTACTCTTATGTTGAGGGTGGTGAAACGTATGACATTAGCGATATCATGGAGGAAGAATGGGATTCTTCTACCCCCACTGGCCAGGGAGATTTGCTCGAAGGCGTCCTCACGCGTGGCGGTGCAAGGGACGGCGTAGATGAGAAACTCCATCGAGTCCTCAACAAGATCAAGGATGGCCGCACCATCCAACGCGCACCTTTATCGCCACCTGTGTCTGCATCGACCATCGACAGCGTCTACTCGAATCCTGAGGCGACACCGACGGCCTTTGAGGGGTCAAGATCTGCGACACCCATCGGGACTGGCAATAGTAAGGTGGACGATATCCCACCACGCGGGCCATCACCTGCCTCCGAGCGTACGGTCACGCCCGAAGTACGCAGACAGCGTTCGGCCACGCCCTCGTCAGCCCCGCAAGGCAGGGTGACGCCTCAGCTGCCGCAGCAGCAACAACCGCTACCGTTCCCGCACCTGCGCCAGGCCTCGATCGCTTCCGAGGCTACCGATACATCCGGATACCGCACAGCTGTGGGCTCGCCGACTATGACATCCCCGTCGCTCGTCAAGACGCCGACGAGGCAGCAAAAGCCGAAGTTGACGCTGCCGAAGGACGACTTTGGCGTGTCGCACATGATGGCGATTATCGAACTCGCGGGTCTGCAGGACAAACCCCCCCCGCCGCCGCCGGTGCACCCTATCGACGAGATGCTGTTCGGACGTCCGATTGACATGAAGGAGTTGCACCCGGCGATTAGGGACGTTTATGAACCGACGTTCAAGCAATTGGCTGAGATGGACCAGGCAAGTGCTGCTCTTCCGAACTTTGTTTTGCGCGTATTCCCTGACCTTGGTACATTGACAGATGCTCGACGATCTGCTGCAACAAGCCCTTGCCGCTTAAATTCTTTCGTGATCCCTTTAATACAGTAGCATTTATATATTGGTGTCTGATTCTGCTGTTAGCACGCACTTTTGCTATCCATTTAATATGTATTGTTGTTTCGCATGTCTAACTGGCATGAAGGTAGTGTTTGTCGGTTGGTCACGGCCCGTTATTGATAGAGATCTGAGATCCACCTTGGAGTCAGCAAAATCATTTTTTCCTCGGCTCACCAAGTACCAAACGCTCTCGTCCGGTATGTGTCTTGCATTCTCTTGTCCATCCAGTCACGAGACAAGACCGACGATCCATCATATCCACGTATAACAACAGCACACAAAGAAAGAATTGCCCCCCCCCCTTACAGGAATCAGCATGGCATCGGCCACAGCAGAATCAGCACCGACACCGGCACCCGGCCCCGCCCTCATCCTCTTTGCGCGCGGCGTGATCGCACGTCTCGAGCTTTGGCCCGCACTCCGCGTCGCCGTCGAACAAGGCTGGGGTGGCCCCGAATCGCGCGAAAAGCGGCGCTGGCTGGCATCCGCGATCGTCGACGCGTTCGAGGAACAACAACAACAACCCCGCACCTCCTCCCACCACCCAAACCCCCCTTCTTCTTCTTCTTCCATGACGATGACAGCGACGATGCCGCCGCTGGACGCAGAGTATATCGCTTTGATGCTCGCGCAAGCGCTGGAAGACGAGTTTGATGCCGAATTTGAGGATGGGAGCGTCGAGGGTGTCGCGGCGGACATCGTTGGGCTGTGGGGCGCTGGCGAGGACGTCGTGAGGGAGTGGGAGAGGAAGGCGGAGGGGGCGAGGGGGAAGAGCGTCGATGTGCAGGAGGTGGTGGACGATGAGGACGAGTGGGAGGATGAGGAGAGCGAGGAGGACGGTGGAGGTGGTGATGAGGCACCACAGTTGATCTCAGCTCCTGTTGACGAGCAGAGACCCGCGAAGCCTAAGCCCGTTGTGGATCAAGACGGGTTCACGCTCGTGCAAAAAGGAAGACGATGAAGTAGCGAGTCTGTCATAGACCTGTATATTTCCGGCTTCCCCCAAACCGTTCAGAGTCGGTAATAGACAAGAAGGTTATGTATTAGAGTTATAATTTCCGACGTCTATACGATGAAGCCACCTATGCAACAAAAGCATAGCCCTTCTCGATGTTCTTTTTCAGGTCAGGCAAGCAAGCCTCGAGCAATTTCTCCTCCTCAGCTGAGAGGGGGCCGAGAGGATAGATCTTCTCGACACCATTTTTCTATAAAGAATATACCTCAATGACACACATTTTTTAATCAGATGAAACAAAACACGTACACCAAGTTCCACGTTTGAAGAGAAGAAGTCCACTCCCTTATTGGCGAAGAGGTCGCTCTTGACAAAAGTGGGAGTGACTACGCCCTTCTCCCCGTTCAAGCCGCGAAGAAGCGCGTTTGTGAACTTAGCGCCAGCATACGCCATCGAAAGTGTTGCAGAGCCTGCACCATCCTTCGCCTTGACAACTTCGTCGCCACCGAACTGGATACGGTAAACGAGCTTAGCATAGGTGTCTCCAGAAATGGCTTTGCCGTATGGGTTCTGGGAGAGCAACGGCACGATAGTCGCGCCAGAATGGCCACCCACAACAGGCACTACTGTGTTCTTTGGGTCATTGCCGCTGACTTCGCCGACGAAGCGTGCAGCGCGAACGACGTCAAGGGTGGTAACACCGAAGACACGTCGGGGGTCAAAGACACCGGCTTTCTCAAGGGTCTTCGCAACAATAGGTACAGTTGAGTTTACAGGATTTGAGATAACCAAAATATGTGCTTCTGGCGCGACCCGACCGACTGAGGCGGCCAAGTCCCGGACGATTGATGCGTTGGTCTACACGTAGACGATTAGGGACATGACTGGAAACTAATTTCAGACACATACGTTGAAGAGGTCATCACGAGTCATCTAAAGGCAGGTTAAGCGTATTCAAGTAGATGTTAAAGAGAAAAGCTTACACCAGGCTGTGAGGGTAAATGTAAGACCAATGACACAAAATCTCGGTATGAGCAATAAAACACACCTTCCTAGGAACACCAGCGGGGATGACAACAACCTTGGCTCCGTCAAGGGCCTCGTCGAGCTGGTCGGCTGTGTATCCCTTGACCTGATACGATGACGCGAGCCTTAATTGGTGGATGTGCGCAACTAGCATAGTACAGGCAACATACCGAGCTATCTGTATCAATGTGGCTGACATCTGCAGCGACGCCAGGTGCACCACGAATGTCATAAAGGCTCAGAGAGGATACAAGAGGATCAGTTTTGAGGAGCAAAGAGAGCGGCTGGCCAATGCCCCCACCCGCGCCAAGTACAGCAACTTTCGTTTGCCGTGCGGAGCTTGTGGAAAATGCACGGCTCTGAGTGGACAGAATGCGGGCAGCGGAGCGGGTGAACATGAAGGAAGCGGTGATAGCGTAGAGGTGATGATGTGGACGCTAGCAAAGAAATTAACCGACGAACAGCAACCAAATACGGGCGTCAAACTGGCCAGATTTATCGGGGTTCAACCCCGACGCAATTCGCCGGTTGCTTCTTTCTCCTCTCCGCCAAACCCCCGCCAACCTAGCGGGTTGTAAGTCTGTAACTCTCGCTGATATGTGCCCATTGACAGCAGCCTGAGCCTGAGAGTAATCACGCTCCTAAAGCATGTTAAGACTTTCTCAGATGCCAGGGATCGACAAGTGAAGCATGCATTGAATTCACACTCACCATGACGCTGTAATCCTCCTGGCCAATCGGTAGTCACAGTCTGAGTCCAGTGTTCAGCAATAATTCACAAATCTTACTAGTCGAGTTCAGACGCTGTACTCGTTGCACTATATCACGCCATCCATGCTCTATCTATTGGCGACCATTTATATTTATGCGACCGTTTGTCGCATTCATTGTCTTTCCTCCCTGGGTTTCGAATCTCCGCTCTCCACACTCCGCGATGATAAATCTGAGACATCACGAATTTGGGACTTGGGCTTGTTCGTTATTGTCCTTGTCCTGATGATCCCTGGACTTCACACCCATCTTCGTTGTCTGTGCAACCTGTAGCTTGCAACCCGTCCAGCAATTCTTCCCAACTTACATGTTACATCATGAAAAACGGTCCCATACCCCCGCCTGCCACAATGTATCTTGTGGCTGGTCTCTAATCTGGATCCAGGTCGCTTCACTTTCGACTCCGACCACGCTTTTGAACCCTCATTGAACACAGCACCAAGGCCAATGCAAAAATCCTGCCATTTCTGGACCTTTTCCTGCACCAGATTCCTGTTCAAGTGAATCTAGTGGCTTGGGCCAATCGCTTGTAGGCGTCGCTGTCCCCTGCCACATGCGGTAACTTTGTCTGAGGGCGCGCTGTAGGCGTCGGTGAGTCCTGCTTAGACTTCCCTTTACTGGGTGTTTGGATGGGGTGCACCTGTAGGCGCACTCGATGGGACGCCTCGGCGACACCGGCAGCGTCCCTGCACACTGGCCTCCCGAGGTGCTTAAATACGACAGTCCTCCGCTCCCTTCCAACCCAGTGCGAACACTTCTCTCCCATTACCCAAACCTACGAACGCTTTCCTCCTCATCTACACCCCTCTCTCGCTTTCCCCAAGTCTCCCTGACCAACAAATTATAACACCTTATCCACCCAGACAAGATGCGGACTAAGACCCTGTCTGATTCCGGAGCTGAATGCCCAGATTGCGGGGTGACACTATCCCGCCCAACCGACATGAAGCGCCATAGGAGAACCCGACATCCGACGGGGGCAGAGGCCAAGTGTGTCTGTTCCATGACGCCAAAAGGCTTCATTATTGATCACTTATCAATAGGTTCTGTTGCCCAGAGTTTGGCTGTCCGTACAAGGCCGACCAACGAAGTAATCTGAACTCTCACTGGAATGCTATTCAGTTCGTAGAGCTGATTTTCATTTATCTTCCCTGAACTAAGAGCGCTTTTAGTGCCGAAACACCACAGTACGCTTGTCCAGAATGTGGTCAACGTCTTAGGGACAATGCGATGCTCGTCCGGCACAGAAAGAAAGTGCACAAGTACCAACCATACCACACGGAAGCGTATCTTGCCAAACGGGCATCCAAGAACAGGAAGGGAAGCGAAAACGATGACAAGGGGGTCTCTCACGAGACCCGTGACCGGAAGGCTGCAAGGGCTGTTCCTTCGTCGGGTGCCACACCGGTCAATGTACCCACGAAGGTCACCTACCATGATGACTTCTGGAGGACGCTCGTCGACGCTGCGCGGTTGAGCGCCGCCAAGCCACACGATTCTCAGAATGTGCAGGTCCACCTCCCCGTCACCGCCATCCCTGGCTACGATACTCCCAGCATCCTCCAACCTGTCCATAGTGCCTCTGCCCATGCGATAACCCAACCTCAACCTTTCACCCCCTCGGACGTGATACATGATGCCTCTTACTTGCTACTCGGCCCCCAACAGGACATGCCGGTCCAGGGCCAAACTCTTTCATTGCCCTCTACACAGGGCGGCTGCACGGTCTCTGCCCTATCATCTGACTACACACACTTCGCCAGCCCCACTACTGACCTGACTACTTTCCCCACATCAGTCGGGCCCCTGACCTACCCAGAGATTGGCTTCCAGAACGGATCCTCGATGCCCTCGTATAGTAACCTTTCCTTTTCTTCGTCTACGACATGTGGCACCGGTGTCCAGACCATGCACGCAGCGTCTTCAACCCTTCCCTCGTTGGAGCTTCCGTTCTTCCACCCCAGCTACGACCAAGATCCTTCCTTTATGCCGGTCTCCGGGCTCGACTGGACAAATGACTCGCCCGCGGGTTCAACACCCCAGTCTCACCTCGACATCCTCTCCCCCGAACTAGACGAGTACTTTAAGTCCTGGCGTCAGTCGAACAGTATGTTTTGAGCTGCCATTTCTACCATCATAACCAAGGTCATCGCCCCCAAGCATTGTAACATTCTTCACTTCAGATATCGCTTCCCTGTTCATTTATCCATTATTGTCTATATTCTTGCTTCACTTCACTGTATATCTCCCACATCCACCACTATTCGCACACCCGACCCTGTCACCTTTTTTCTCGTTATTTGGAGCCTTGCATCGGACGCTATACCACCGACACTACCTCTCGGACTCTGGTTTCCTTGATTTTGTGTTTTTTTACGTACAGTCGGGCGTCATCTTTTCACATTGCGCCACATCATATACCCCTCATTCCATTCTTCCATGTGCACATTTTTGGATCATTACTCGCATCGCCGATTTACATCTCCTGCTACGTAGTTGTTCAATATCAGGATTTGTCTGTTTCCATGCATGGGTGCCGAGGTCTATGACTTCAAACTCGCGGGTGGCGGTTCGAACATGTTGACGTCACAATTACAAGCGCCTCATGCCACCCCCACCACTCGGAAAGGACGGCGGGTCACCTTATATCTCTAAATGAGTACTGTAACTTCGGGGTTCCCATCACCACAGTGATAGTACATTACTCTGCGCTAAATATGCAGCTCTCTTACTCCATGTAAGTGCATCTTTTCACAAGTCAGGGGTTTCCTTACTTGGCACGATCGGACTTCTCAGCAATCAGCCAATCGAAGCCGGCCGGACCTGAGGGAGGGGCGAGAACCAAGAGGGGAGGTCGGGACGGCGACACATCTGGGCCGTACTAGCCCCCCTCTAGCCCCACCAGCTGTAGACAGTAGAAGATTTGTCGTTTTCTTACGCTACTCTATTGCACATACCACGGGCTTATACACAAGTGCGGAATATACCTGTATACCTGTGTTATCTTAAATTATCAATGAGCCCGGACGCTCCGGAGTGGATCATGCGTCCGCCGCATCCGCCTGCTTCGGGTGTGCATCATCCGATCCGCTCCGCTGCTAATCCGCTCCGGTCGTACCGGATTGCCTCCGCTCAAGACCGGCCTCAATCAATTCAGGAAAACTGGGGAACATCATTCTTATTTTACAACCTCTTCGGATCCTATTTGGTGTCATGACCTCTCCTGCCCCGAGCGAGCATGTATATATCCCCGTGCAGTCGCGTGCATCTGCCTTCATCCCCCTTCACTTCACTCTCTGTGATAACCTAGGACGACAATTGCACTATACGCGATGTCTACTGACCCTACTCCCAAGAGTGTCTATTCCAACTCCCAGTTCAGTAGAGTAGGCCACACGAACCCATGTGAAATCCGACACGTTAACATGACCCCTGTCTTATTTGTAGCTTCCGAAGACCATGGCATACCTCTCGCTGATGGCTGCACCATGTCTAGACGACTTCACCATCCTCCAGGCCCTGGGAGACGGATCATCTGGGACTGTGTATCTTGTGCGGGAGAACGATACACGCGGCCTCTACGCACTCAAGGCGATTCGGAAACAAAAACGTTGTAGGACACAAGTTGAGATTGAGACCGTGATGGCTGAACGAAATGCACTCCTTGATCTGCGCGGGGATGATTTCATCCTCCAACTCCGTGCATGCTTCCATGACAGCAGAAATTATTACCTGGTTACGGTGTGTGATGCCCTCCTCGACAGTATGAAGACACGTGTTCTCATCACAAATGGCAGGAATATCACCCTGCCGGAGATCTCCATTCCTTACTACTGCTGAAAGGGTCGCCGTGGAATGTGGTTCGGTTCTATATGGCGGAACTCGTACGTGCCCCTTTATCACAATCCTCTTGCTCATCAATTGACCGGTGGCCATCAGCTCCTGGCTCTCGAACACACGCACGCAAAAAGAATCGTTCATAGAGATGTCAAGCCCGAGAACGTGTTTATTGATAATGATGGGCATATTGTTTTGGGCGATTTCGGACTCGCACGCAAGCTTCGTGCAAAGGAAGATACCATCACGACCGATGATATGTTTGGCACACCCGCGTATACCCCCCCGGAAGTATTCACTGGCAAACCGTATGGCCGCGAGGTTGACCTCTGGGCGTTTGGAGTAATGCTATACGAACTGATCACTGGAAAAGTGAACCTTTCCTTCTCATGATAACAGAATTGGTTACTGATTTTGCTGTCAGGAAGCCTTTAAGGCAAACCTTCCCCAGGATGATCCGACTTGGCTTGCCCATCTAGCTCGGAACATCTTGCACGACGAATTAGAAACTAGTCCCTACCTCACCTCAGACTCCACTGACCTCATTGAAAAGGCAAGTCTGGACGTCGGAAGTTCCTTTTCCTCTTACTAATGCGCGTATACATAGTTGCTACGCAAGGGCCCCAAGACTCGACTTCGTAACTTCGATGAAATAAAGAAGCATCCATTTTTTTCTGGAATGTAAGCCCTTCCATACTGCTTCACTAGCTCCGAAGTAATGGAGAACTCAGTGACTGGGACTTGCTCTCAAATCGATCATTGACCCCACCGTGGATACCAACCATCGGCCAAGGGGATGACCTTGGGCCCGAATACGAATACCCTGCTCTTACTGCTGGGAAACCCTACAGCGCGGAGGACGACCCTATCCGTGGACTTTCGTTCCGTTTTTCTCCCATGGCTTTGACACCGACCTGTCAGCGCCACCAGCGGTTTTTCCATTCGCTTGGAGGCGCTCTCCCCGCTCTCGTCGACTGGGTCGAGGGTAGCAAGCCAACTCTAGAAGTATCTTCGTCCTCATCGTGTACCGACAAAGGATCATACGACTTGGGAGATACGGGAAAGTACCCCTCTTTCATCTTGCACCGAAACCCCGTGCGCAGGAAGAAGCAGCGGCCACTGACACGCTGGGCAAGGAGTATTTTTAGTCGGTGCTCAGATGCCTTAGGATCTTGAAGATTCTGCGGTGCTCGGTTCAAGTTACGCCGCATACATATGTAATGTTCTTATTTATCATTATTGATATATATTTACGAGACCAGTTCAAGTACTTGTTTAATCTAGGCAACGACCCATGATCGAAGTTGCATCCCAGGTTCTCTCCTACCTTGGACATCGTGCTTTGCAGGCTAGGCTGTCCACCCATTTCCATTCTTCTGTAATTTCATGTGCCTATTGCTACTGGAGGGAATGGTGGGCGCGGTATCGTGGCGTGACTTATTAGATACGGACAAGGGACTAGGACCCTACACTATAGTATATACCAGGGAACCTAAGGACCCATGAAACTCACATTGACAAACACTGCCGGTAGTGCCAAGACAACCCAGTCTTATCAAGACCAGAGGGAAGGGAAAGGCGGGGAGGAATGGGCAGGATGTAGGAAGGGGACGGGGGGAGGAGGCTCCACGATGGAAGGGCAGGGAAGGGCCGGGGTGGCGGTGGGAATCATTGTCTCCGAACCTTGCATAACGACATCCCTGTATACATGGTCACAGCCACACTGGGACTTCCTTCTCGTTCTCAAACCCAGCACTTAGCATCACATAACCTTTAATGGCTGGGTAGGTCGTTATTATGGGGTAGATCCCGAGGAGCCATACACGGGAGTTATCATTGTGTACACCAGAAACGTGCTACATAAGGTGCTTGTACACTGGCAAGGCGCCGCACGCAAACGAAAAAAAAAAGGACATGGAGCGTATGCACGTGATGGGGCGGTGGTCGAAACCCCTGCCACCTGCCACTGTTCTGTTGCAAGCTCCGACCGACTCGGATGTGGCACCACGCACAAACCTCCGACCTCTCCGTATGTCTCCAGACTATGCTCGCCGAACGTGCTACTTCGTGCTGAGATACGCACAATTCCCAATCAATGGTACTTGCTGAACAATGCTGACCGTGCCACTGCAGTAGGGTTCTGGGAACTCACTCCTGCCCTGCTCTACCTAGCTGTTGTCATCCTGTTGATAGTCTCATCTTGGGCTACTTGCTGGTGACTATTGCCTACCACAGGGAATGGCATTCCACGCCGTGTAGTCTGGTTCCACTTGGATTCACCTAGCCTCTGACTGTTTATGTATCGAGTTTTAGATTCTACAGTTGACGGTCGACCCTACAGATGCTAGCACCTTTTGGGTCCGATAACGTACTCTTGAGCCTATCAGAATGATGGCATGCAGCGGCTTTGTAGTCTGGTTTCACCGAGATGTTCCTGGCGTCCAGCTGTATACGTATTAGGAACCTTACCATCGAGGCTACAAGTACTAGCACTTTAGGCCTGATAATGTAATCTCGAGAACGCGCCAACGATGAGTTTGAGTTTGAGATGTTTCAGCTGGAATGCATTTCAACCCTGTCAGGCTCGTCAGCACGACGTCCAAATTCTGGTGTGAGCAGTTCAAGTTGTCAGAACTGGTGTGTGATAGTCACACCTGCCGGAATCAGCCGGGAAAATCAGGGCGACAGGTCTCCATGATCACTGGCCGCTGGGTGCACCCCTGCTCAACAGCTGGACGACGCGTCGGAGGAGTCTATCTCTTATCATACTTCATGAGTCATCAACTTCCGCTGGTCGACAATTGGATGTCTTTCTGTCGTGCACCAATCACTAAAACAGCTTGACACCACGGTACGTGGCATACTCGTGCTTCTCACACCTCGGCGTATCACTTACTCTTCAAACTGATTTTTCAGGGATTCTTTGCGTGCGCCTGACTTCGCCGTTCAAAGTCAACATCCCCGGCCTTTCTGGAATCCTTGTGTATACATTGGGCACAAATTGGATATCTATAGGTAAGCGTCATGTCATGTCGTAATATCTAGCAGCTGTAGGTGTCAAATTTATTTCTAATGTACAGTATCGCTACAAAAGAATCAGCATGTCGTCACAACGGGGCTCATCCAATCAGTTGACAGTTGCGACACAGCTGCGTAGATAACAAGATAAGGTAGACTGCTTTCTTCCGGCTATGTAGTTACCCTGCTCCCACGTTATTATCGGCTCTGGTTCTCGCCGCTGGAAAGTGGAGGAGTTTTCGACACCAACCTGGGGTCCGCTCAGACTCCGCGGAACAACGCGTGGCGGTGTCACAATATTCATAAGTACCACAGAACTACATGATCGTCAGGGTGCGAAGGTTACCCTTCCTGTTTTTCCCCGTACTCTCCCTGCGTCCCTCGTAAGAGGTTCGATATTTCCGCCATGGACATACTCGCTACCGACACCAACATCATTCCGAATCAAGGCTCACTCACAGTAACCACCAGCTTGCGTGTTGCAGCTATGTCTATCGCTGCTTATGAGTACGTGACCAGTCGCATCTCGCCACCTCTCATCGTAACTCATGTTCGATCAGCTACCTCCTCACCCTCCCTTTGGAGTTTCGGTTGTACAAGTCTCCTGATCGAATCAAGTAAGAAGGTTGATATACACTCGCAAAGATAAGGTTTTGATTGGAACACGTTGGATAGCTTGGGTTTGATACTGTTCATTCTTATTCGGTATGTCTTTCAAGATTGTCGCTTGCAACACGTGATCACGGATTCTGTAGGTACTCGAGCATGGTCGTGATAGTCGTCGGTAATGTGGGGTTTTTCTACCCCCGCTTCTCACCAACATCCTGTGGCCACTACTACCATGCCGTCCCCGTATTCAAAGGTCGGCGTCACCACTCACGCTGTTTGGGCGCTCAGGGCTGAGTATTTCTCCAGTGATACAATTGATGGTGTCACAGACAATCCTAGGTGTCCGGTGAGTCTTGATTGTTTTGCACCCCCACCCCGAGTCGACAACGGGCCTCAGGACGTACTGCATTTCCATGAGCAATGTGTGGGTAGGCCGGATCATCTCATTGGCGTATTTCGTCGTTGTAACGGTCTGTTGTCATCATTCCTGATCTGAGGATTGTCATGCTGATATATGAGCACAGTTCCAGTGGTTCAGTTCTCTAGTCCACCGTATTCGTGAGTTTAAACAGCCTCTGCCACCGACATTATTCACTCATTGACATTCTACAATACAGCCGTAATGTCGGGTGTGAATGTAACTTTCTTCTCTTTTTGCAAGGGGGTGTACTGAAGGTTGCGTGGTAGGCTTCTGGTCAGGGAGAGTACGTTTACGCTTAGCCTCCCCCCCCCCCCAACCTAGCGTTGCTGACGAAAGATTTTAGTTGCATAGCCGCGAGTTCTCATCCAAAAATGCCCATCTCTACTTGGTCTATGCATTTAGCAGCTATGCTATATGGTTGTCTCGTACTGTCGATTGCGACATACTACCTTCTCAGGATGAGGACTGTTGGAATGTCGGCGTAAGCCATGTTCCTTTAAATACGTGGCGTCAGCTCTGATTGTTTGCAGTACTTCGAGGCTTGAGAATATGTAAGTCGTCTTCCGAGCGGCGATTGTTGAAAGCCTTATCCCGGTCCAAGATTGTTATATGATGGCTTGATATATATTGTCGCGTTAACGGGCATGTTCCTTTGCTATGCCAGTGATCACTAGTTGACTTCTTTCCTACAGCTGTGGACGTGATGAACATCTTCTTGTTTCGAGGCACCCCAGGTTCCATTCAAACAGCTGGGTAATATCTTTTGTTTCTTCTCAAAGTCATCGCTGCAAGCCTGACGGTGCGGGTTGTAGTGCGTCGCTTGGAACTGCAGCCACATGGATCATGAGTCAACGCATTCTCACTCACCCGCGTCGTACGTACCCCACTATGCCTAAACCTGGTCTGTTGATCTAGTGAAATGGTTAGAGGCTAGAGAAGGACAATCCTCTCTCGTTGTAATGACGCTGCGAACACCGCATGTGATCCCGCCAGCCAGGCGCTCCTCTGGAGAGACAAAGGTTGATCACGGGATCAACCAGGCTAGCCCACCAGACTCGCAATACGATTTTGGCAACACGCAGGGCGATTGCGAGCAACAAGTGCGCGTAGAACGGTCAGTAGTCGTGGACACCGACCCGGAAGGCGGCGGGTCTCTCACCTACACTTCTCCAAATTCTGTTCGAGACCGCGAACACACTGTATAGTCTGCATTTTCTATCTCATCTCGTGTAGTAGTCATAAAATGGGCGGCAGACTCACCGGGACGAGGCTGCCCGTAGTACAGGTAATCATTCAATAGAATTGGAAGGCTTTCATGAGCACGAG
Source organism: Lactarius sp. MG50 (assembly GCA_003314065.1). NCBI lineage: Eukaryota > Fungi > Basidiomycota > Agaricomycetes > Russulales > Russulaceae > Lactarius > Lactarius sp. MG50. The sequence goes on along the minus strand of QLOZ01002624.1, from coordinate 1,594 downwards.
GAATCGTCCGATGTAAAGCAAGGGTGTCTATTGAATGTTACGTGACTCGGATGACGGCGCGCTGGCCGAACGGGGTGCAGGCTCCTTACCATAGAGAAAGCCAACGAGATAGAGATGACAGGATTGGGGAAGCCTTCATCTGATTTACGCAGCGAATCATATGCAAGGGACCCGTCCACTTGGGGAGCAGGGCTTCGGGTCCACCCGTAGCGGAAGGATGGTCTACTCTCTTAATGGGATCCATACTAGTAGACAATATCGGCCGTCCATGAACACACGACAGTTAAGAAGTATTGGGACACGTCTTCCTGTGATTTGGGGCCAATACGTTTGGTAATAGTTGTAATCGAACTACAAAATTGCCAGTCTATGGGACGGAACGGGCGGTCTCCGGGCCCTCACGGGGCCACGAGAGGTCAGAGGTCCGGGGAACTACTACTAGTAGCGCGATGTCGATCCAAAGGTAGTACACTCTAGCCTGAGAGAGAAACGCTCATCAACACATTCTTCTCAGAACGAGGATACCGCCAGTCACCAGATCTCCCCGGTACTCCCCCGTTTCCCTTTTCCCTGGATGGAAGCCTGAAGAAAGGGTGGCACATGTAAACTGTGGGAAAAGATCGCTGCTCTGCGTGCATTCGCCGGTGGTACTTCCTAGGTCTCAGATGTCCCTTAGGCCCTGTTCGGCCGAAATAATCTCGGATTATAATCCAGATTGTACCGCCAAAAAAAATAATCAATACTTGGTGAAACAAGCTCAGCCACTCAATCATAGCCAATCTGGTTAAATAATCCGGATTATAATCCGAAATTATTTCAACCGAACAGGGCCTAAGTTAGAGGCTCACTTATCGCTTATATAATTCAAGTTGCTTGTGATAGCATGCAGCGGTGTCACGGTCGTAGTCTGGTTCCACCAACTTGAACTTAAAGCTCAGCGGCCTCCAGATGTACGCATATTAGGTTTAAATTTATCGTCGAGGCTGGCACCTTTTAGGCCCAACAATGACCTCTCTCTTGAGAATGCGCTAATGGTGAGTTTGAGTTTGAGATGTTTCGGAGTCACGGTCTCGGAGGATGCATTCTCAGCCCCGACCTGTCAGGCTCGTCTGCACGACGTCCAAATTCCGCCATGAGCAGAATTGGTGTGTGGCTATACCTGCCGGAATCAGCCTGGAAAATCAGGCTTGAGCTCAATCTCTCCATGATCACTGGGTGTCACCCCTGCCCAGCAGCTGGACGACTCGGACGCGTCGGCGGAGTCTCTCATACTTCATGAATCCTCAATTTCCGCTGGTTGACAATCGGATGTCTTTTAGTCGTGCACCCGTCACTAAAACAGCTTGACACCATGGAACGAGTGGCATACTGGTACGTTTCATGCCTCTGCGTATTCAAATTACCTGCCCTTCAAAGTGACTTTCTGGAGGTTCTTTGCGTGCGCCCGACTTCGCCGTTCAAAGTCTGCAACCCCGACTTATCTTGAACCTCTGTGCATACATTAGACATAAATCGGGTGTCTACAGCTAGTACGTCGTGTCATGTCGTAACATGTAGCGGCTCCGAGTCCAGGTGTCAAATTTATTTCTAATGC
>QLOZ01002622.1:25887-67545 GCA_003314065.1 Lactarius sp. MG50 | reverse complement strand
AAAACCTTATCCCTATAAGGCGAAAGTAGCACCTGGAGACCTTGCTTTACAGCAAGGTAATGCTTTACAGCAAGGTAATTATAGACGTCAAATTTAGTAGAACCGAATCAATAAATTACTCGAGTAGCAACGGGACCAAGATTTTATCGCTGGCGAGATGGCTAATAAATGAAATTTGATGATGCAGTGCCGACTTGAAGATCTCCGAGCATCTGATAATATGCAGCAGCAACCTGTTGTTCAATCGCTCACTGGCAGTATGGTAACTTCGGTCTTGCTCAGAATCGCCACGACTTGTGCGCGAGATTTGTTCAACAACATACCAGTGGTCGTTCGGAACCACTTGTGGATGCACCTTTCGGGTCGTAGGTTCTCAGTTCGCGTGGCGTCTAGCACATTGAGGGTTGTGTAGGGGGCTATCCGAGGCGGCGAGGCTATAGTTAGCCGAGCGGGCTGCGTTGTTAACACATCTCGGTGAAATAGCTGATTATCGATGCAACTCCGTTAGGTGGCTACGGCAATGCCCACTCAGACGTCCCCATGCTATAAAGCTGGTAGCTTCTCAGGGAACGGTTCTTCAGCTCCTGCTCACATTCACCTTTTTATTCATTCGGGGCACTGGTTGGTGCGTTGCAGATTATGAGTTCTTTGTGCTACCCGCCGTTGATCTCAACGCCCTGTAGTCCATACGTTTTACTCGCTCGCTCTTTGCATTCTTGCCAACTTTCAAGCTGTAGAGAAATATTCAAACATGCACTCCTACGCTACTCTCGCTGTGCTTGTCCTCGCTGCCTCTGCGGTGTCCCCCGCTGTCTCTGCCCCAGTCCATGACCACGACAGAGCCAGGCAGGATGCGCGCGATCTGAACCTTAGCAATGTCCTCGAATCCAGTAGGTCTATTTTTGAGGGTTTGGATGGCAATCTGGCGACTGACATTGGGAAACTAGGGGGGAGATTTGGGAACATCTTGAACATGCTAACTCTCGGTTCGGTGGCCCTCTCGCTTATTCCAGGCCTCACCCACACTAGCAAGCGTAGCACTGCTACTCACACTACGTGAGTGTCTCCCGTTTTCACTTTCCTCTCTCAGCGAGCTCATTTGCTGTAGTCGGGAAGAGGTTGACCTGGTCCTCAGGCAAATAGGCAAGCGTAGCATATCGTGAGTGTCTCCCGCCGTTTCCACCTTCCCCTCTCAGCAAGCCCGTTTGCTATAGCCCGATAGATTTGTCCACGAGCCTTAGCCTACTCAGCAAGCGTGATTCGTGAGTGCCTCTCATTTTTTCACATCCACGCCTTGGGGAACTCATTCGCCACAGTCTAGCCGACACGATCACGCAACTCGGCAAATACTACGAGCGTGACCTCTCGCCGTGAGTGACTCTCGGGTTTTCGCTCTCCTATCTCAACGGGCTCACTCACTACAGGGAGGATCTGTCCGCAGCCATCAAGGCCTTCAGTCGCACGCTCGACGAGCTTGACTAAATGCATTTTGGGGGTGTGACTGACTTGAATGACCTTACGATCTAGTTCACCCATCGTAGATACTCGGCTGCAATTGAGTACTCATGCATTTGAATGCCATAACTATGGAGTTCATTACCGCCTCACACAATGTGTTCACGCGCCAGGCGTCAGATCATGCTGACAGGGACCACTGTGACGGCTTCTAAGGATGGGGCTTACTCACTAGGTATATTGAGATGTAAGCAACTTCGGGTTCCGACGAGTGGGTCTTGAATTTAACCACCCATGTTGGAGGCGGCAATCGTGCTAGCCGCGAACACTCCGAGGACTTGGAGATACCTCACCCTTCGTAACGCAATAAGCTACGTCTATGCATTGCGCTAGTCCCTATCGTCGTTTTCTGCGTTGTGCGCTTTCGCACAGCCCCAGCAATAGTTGAGTCGGTCGAGGACGCGTCCTCTGGCTCCACCGTCGTCGTGTCGCCTGCCATGTTTGCGTCAGTCTCTAAAGCACCCTTTCTGGGCATCTTACGCCCTCGTTTTGGTACACATAGGCCGCTTTTTGCAGGGACAGGTGCGGATCTGCATTCTCATCACTCCTCAGCCATGCAAGCCAGTGATTCGACGGTCTCACCCAGAAACCGCAGAGAAGGCATAGACCGCGCACAACTTCAACGATTCCATTCGTTTAGCACAGCGGGTAAGGGAGTCCAGGACTACTTTGGGAACGAAGCATCTGGAGTGCTACTGCTTTGAGAGTTTTCCAAAGTCTTAAAAAGAGCTGTGCAATTGACGATAGCCGAGAAGATGGGCGGTGTTTGCTTGTCGGCTTCACATTGTTCACTGGGTCATTAGTAACAAATACATCAGCAAAACTTACATAACTAGGTATTCCAGGTTATCCCGACCTTGTCAGCCTAAATAGGCATGACAACCCCTAGCTAGGGATTGTCAGTAATAATTAGGGATAACAATCCCCAGATATAATAAAATTATAATTGTCAGTCATAACTAGGGATAACAATCCCTAGATGTAATAAAATTATATTTGTCAGTTCATAACTAGGTATGACAATCCCTAGATGTAATAAAATTATATTCATTGGTCATAACTAGGTATGACAATCCCTGGTTGTAATAAAATTATTTTACTAGTTATTGTGTTTGTCTATCTCGCTTATCACTTCTCGAGACATTACTAAGACACCCCCTCCTTCGCTCCAGCACGAGACGAAGGGTTTTCGACGACACGGACCCTCCCCTCGCTCCTAACATGGTTTGTAGGGCCTGGCTCGTCTCCTCTTTCGCTCCTCCCTCGCCTGAAACGCGAGCGGGAGGGTCCCTTGCCCACTTCCTTGCGTCAAACGCACCCTCAGTGCCTCACCGCGACTCACCGCGCCCGCCCCAGCACCATCGCCGCGGCCGCTGTGCCAGCCCCGTCAGTGCCCGTCACCGCGACCGTCACCGTGCTAGGCTGAGTGCCGTCACTACGGCCGCTGCCACGCCAGCACCGTGCCACTGTCACCGCTACCGCGCCAGCGCAGTCACCGTGACCACCACCGCGCCAACACCGAGTCGTGTCACCCCTCTCGCCTACAAGCGCGAGCTGGGGCATTTTTTTTTGGTCATATCATTCTTAACTGACAAAAGCCCTTCCCCTCACAGGTACACAACGCCCTGCTGCCGCGTCGCCAACACCTTACACCCCTCGCTCGCAAATGCGAGGTGGGTGGTTTTGCCCCTATGACGAGTTCGCCCCCACATCACCGCGCCGCCACCCTCTCTCGCCCACAAGCGCGAGCTGGGGGTGGCTTCTTTCCTACGCCCCGCCGCTACGTCTCCACCACGTCCCTCGCTTGCGAACGCGGGCTTGGGGACGTTTCGCCGCTACATCGCCACCACCCCATCTCACTCACAAGCGCTGTGAGTATGGGTTTTTTTTTTTCTTTCATATCATTCCTACTGATGCGCTTTTTCTATTTCCTCATAGCTTTACCACCACCTCCGGCCTGACCCCGTCGCATTCGGGATGCGGCCGTGCTAGCGCCATCACCGCCGCGGCCGTGCTTGCATCATCACCACGGCTGCTGCTGCGCCAGCGCCGTCATCGCGAGCGCCGCCGTGCTAGCAGCGCCACCAAGGCCGCTGCCACGCCTGCACTGTCACCGCTGCCGCGCCAGCGCAGTCACCGTTACTGCCGCTGTGCCAGCAGGGTCACAGTGCCCGCTGCTGCGCGAGCACCGTCACCGCGCCCGTGCCGTCACCACGGCCGCTGGCAGCTGGCACCGGCACCCTCGCTGCGGCTGTTGCCGCGCCAGCAGCGTCACCGCGACCGCCGCCGTGCCAGTGCCGTCACCGCGGTGACCGCGCCCGCGCCAGGACCATCGCCGCGGCCGGTGCCACGCCAGCAGCGTCACCGCGCCCGCACCCGCATCGCCACGGTCGCTGCCATGCCAGCAGCGTCACCACGCCCGCACCCGCATCGTCGCGGTCGCTGCGGGAGCCTGGAGGGCCCGATTCTTGCCACCCACCCCTTCCCTCGCCCGAAACGCGAGCGGAGGGACTGATTCCCGCGTAGCTACAGCAACGGCAGGGCGCAGCGCTGGAGCAGCGTGAGCGGAAGCATGGCGGCGGTAGCAACAACCGCAACGGCGGCAACACGAGGGCAACAGGCGCTGCAGCTGCGGCGCCGGTGACGACGACGACGAGCGGCACCAACGACAGCAGCAAGCAGCGTCAACGGCAGCGCATCGCAACGGCGGCAGCAACGCGCACAGAGTAGCAGCAGCAGGCAGCGGCAGCAGGCGCAGCAGCGGCGACGACGACGACGAGCGGCACTGGTGACAGCAGCGACGGCGGCAACGCGCGCAGAGCAGCAGCAGCAAGTAGTGGCAGCGGCAGGCTGGCAGCGCATCGACAGCAAGCGCAGCAGCGGCGGCGGCGGCGGCGGCGGCGGCGGCGACGACGACAACCTCGAAGACGACGAGCGGCACCGACGACGCAGCGGCAGGCTGGCAGCGCATCGTCAGCAAGCGCAGCAGCGGCGGCGGCGATGACGACGACGACGACGACCTCGAAGACGACAGCAGCGGCAACGACAACGCATCGCAACGACGGCCGCAACGCGTGCAGAGCAGCGGCAGCGCATCTGCAGCAGGCGCTGCAGCGGCGACGACGACGACGACGACGAGCGGCACCGACGACAGCAGCGGCAACGGCGGCAACGTGCGCAGATCAGCAGCAGCAAGTAGCGGCAGCGGCAGGCTAGCAGCGCATGGATAGCAGGCGCGGCGGCGGCGGCAACGAGCGGCACTGGCTGCAGCAGCAACGGCGGCGGCAACGCGGGGACGGTAGCGCAACAGCGGCAGGGGGGAGGTAGTTTTTTTTCTCTTCATTTCCTACTCGTAGCTACAACTCATAGTATTCTTTATTATTTCGGCCGGTGTATGTATTTTCTGAGCCTGTCTACCATACCTACAGGTACCATAATGATATGGGTGTGATACATGTATGCGGTACACTGCGGTTTCAACCCGCACCTGCAGCCAGTGTGAAAATGGGTGCGCTCGCGGTCATCGGCGGACTACAATGCGGGCCGTACGACACTGACTCCTGATGCCATAAATCCAGCAAGTTCGCATATCGAGCAATATCACTGCATCGGGGTACACCCATTGCTGTGTTTAGATATAACATGTTCGCACACCTAGTATGAGCTTCCTTGGTGCAATGGCAAAATTCTAAGTCGTTATGTGCATGAGTTGAGAGTTCGAATCCAGAGTCCGTCAGTTGTGCCAGGGCCAGTCTGACTGCCAACTAAGTGAGAAACTAAAAAAGAATATGGTGATAAGTTGAGATATATTATAAGTTATAAGGGTTAAGTTGAAAATAATGGGATATCTGAGATATGGTTTGATAATTATTAAAAAGCTTTATTGTTTTGCAATCAACCTAGATCAGAATACCTAGATATCTTATCTAGGTATAGTTATTGCAACTAGGTATAGATATCTCAACTAGGTAATAGATACATCAACTAGGTAATAGATGCATCAACTATCCCTGGATAGGGACTCAAGTTTTTCTCCGGTAACTTGGTTGACAAGGTGGACTAGGGATAGCTATCCCTAGCTATCCCTAGATGTGTTTGTTTTGCTGATGTAGCAAGATCATCGAGCCTCCCTCAGGCCCACACGTTACGTAGAGCCTTGCACTGGCAGGGGACGACTCGTCTCACCAAGCCTCAAACACTGCCAGTGGCGGGTCATCGTGCATCATTGTGATTCATACCGTTCATGCTACGGGGAAATTTTCTCATGAAAAGCACCTTATGACCTAACATTGTACAGCTATCATTGAAGTGCTTGCCACCTGTGATGGACCGAATATGTAATAAGAACTCCTCTACCAGTAGGAATCAAGATAGTGCTCCACACGAAAGCTTTCGCCAACGATTTACCTTGTTTATTGAGCATTTGCTTTCAAACTGGTTGAAATTGAAACGTACCATCGGGTGAATTGTCTGTTCCTGTCAGCACTCTTGGTCTTTTTTTTTTTTTTTTTCGAATCCATTATTGTGCGCTGGGTCAGAACCTCTTGGTCTTGGATAACCTAATCGGCGATGATTATATAATATTTGCAAGGAAAAGGTTGCGAACACATCGGGGGACGGGACGAGATGGATGGACGGCGCGGCGCAACGCGCAGTCATCGTACAACCGTCGCAACGTCGTTATTGTCCTTCCTTCTGGCCTTGGAAACGCGAAGTAATAAAGAATTGGCGGAGGATTGGATACAAGACAAGGATGGAATTCTCGTATTCGTACGTCTTATCTCACTCTTACTGGGCATTATAACCGGACCTTTTTTTTTTCGTCAAGTCTGGGCTTTTCTCCACAACGATATTGGTGTTTATCGTCGGGGGTAATAGCAAGATGTTATGTAACCCCCTTGTAACAAATGCCCTCTTAATTGCCCAAATGTCGCACAACCTTTTTAGCATGCTGAATGGGACCCACACCGGTGCACAATTCGTATCTCCCCCCTCACCAATGTCGTATCGACACAATGTCTCAATTTGGATAAATGTTCTATGGTCATCAAGCTTAGCGTTCGGTCTCGTGTGCACATTCTTTGGGATACGTCTGAAGCGCTGGGCCTATCACTTTCTTCATAACTCACCTCATCACGATCCTCGTTATCGACCATCCAGTTGCTCCCTACCCTCCAGCAACAGGATGTATTTATATAGTACAGCAAAGAGGCTACCGTTGATCAATTGTTCTGCGACGCCATCACGAGCAATCCTAGCACAAGAGCTGCTCTCTACTGGTTTTCTCAGAAGCCTCGAGGTATATCACCCCGGTTCGCACTAACGGTGTCCTCATATGAGTCGAGTGCCATCCTGCAGGTACTCGTAGTCCCACTGCAAATGCAGACTCCCTTTCCTGCCCACCGCCGGCCGGCCCAGTCAGGAATAGCCTGCCGATGCCTCGTCGAAGCTGCTCCTTCCTACATCGAAAGCACGGGATGATCTCAATTCCCTACTACGCCTCAAGGATTTGCTTTACCGCTGCTAATACACCTTCATCTTCACTCCGCATGCGCCACAGACATCCATCTTCATCGTTGTCTGTGTTCTCATGCAATCTCAGTGCCGCTTGGCCACGTCCGTCCACACCCCCGAGAATCAAGATCTTTAGTTCACCTGGTATCAAGTAACGATCAGACTCGGTCGGCGGTACTGCAATATGTGAATGCAAGTCATATCATACCTTGGAACGGTGGTTGGTCTGCAGGAAGAACAGCAAGACCCCGTGGGAGCTTGAGACTTTGGAGGCTGCGCACGACCGCATCAGGAGTCCCGTCGCACCACCCTCGTGCGGAGAAGGCAGAGATCGTATCCCACACGTTCGCGAAATCGTGATCCTGATTGCCCGACTCGGATGTACTTGCGTCGCCTGGCTTAGACTCCACGACGAAAGGCGGGTCGAGGGAGATCAAATCCGCGCGAGGGCTCTGTCCCCGGTGTAAGGGCACGAAATTAGAAATATATCCTCAAGGTACGCACAAGCAGATTGACGGTTTCCGGTTTGGATGCGGGAGACTGTCGGCTGCTTGGGGGTTGCGGCTGCTGAGGGTGTTAGGCCATATCGACTTCGAAGGAAAAAGGGAGGACTACGGACGAGGGAGAGCGCGCGTAGCTCTGGGCTGCCGGCTGCAATCGCCAAGTCTCCGGCAGTAACAGTCCGCGCCAGGTCATCGCAGGAATCTAGAGATGGCGTAGACTGCCTGCTGCTCGCAGTATGCGAACGACGTGAACGGGCGGGTGGTGGGGCCTCATAGGCTGCATAGCGGAGTTTCTGCATTCCGATGATTGATGAACGCGATGCAGTGGGTGAGGAGGGATTGAGACGGGGCGAACGAGGAAGCGACGGTGGCTTGGACTCGAGCGCAAGGAGAAAATCTGGGAGCTGAAGCGATGTGGTTTAGTGCGTCAATAATGTATATTTATATGCCCTGGATGAGCGGCTCTCACTGAGCGCGAGCGGCTGTTTGCGACGGCAACCTTCAAATCCTCTGGCTTGTTGATAAGGTCTTCAAACTGAGAACATCTCTGAACGTAGTTTTTTTGTAAGGGACGAGTGGGAATGACAAAGCCGGGTACTGACGCGTGATATATGGCGACCTGATATGCTCCTTAGATGCTGAACGTCTGAAATCGGTTCGGGAGGGATTTTCTGGCATTCGGCTGCCAGACGTATCATCGTCAAAAGACAAATCTCTTGAATCGATGCTGTAACACAGTTAATAATTGGGCGCGGGTTCCTCGAATATGCTGCGAACCTGAGTAGGAAATAAGCCCTTTGCTCAGCCCACGTAGTAGCTGGAGCGGGGATACGGGGACGCGCCCCGCGTACTCGCAGGCCAGAGCCGTTAGAACGACCACCAAGGTAGGACTGAAGGACGTCTCTGCCTCCACCTCCGCAAGTGGCGTCAACAATGATGTCGCGACATTTTCACCAAAAGTGGCATCACCTGGACGGTATTCAGGTCAACCTCGGGGCACCCCAACGCACGCAAGGGGAAAAAAAAAAGCGAATTCACCATCGCGAAGAGACGACAACACGTTCTCCACCGCACGCTCGAGAACCTGGGCACTTCGTTGTTGTCCACCGGACATAGCCCCGGCAGGCGATAGGACATCCCTGATGGACCTTGCATATACCTCTGCGTCTTCGCCTGCGAGAATCTTGACCACTTCAAGCAGTGCGAGTACCTCGTCCTCGTACGATTCTGCGGAGCGATCTAGCCCTTGTAACCTTTGGGAGAAATACAGTTCCACGATGGATGGATCAACACGTGCTAAGATGCGTAGTGTCTGAGGGTTGTCTGAGAGTCGTACCAAGGCAAGTAAAAGTAACAGATGACCCACTTCCAGTCTAATGGCAGGGTCCGGGGCAGAGAGTAGCTGCATCACGCGGTCGACCTCCCATGCTTCGAGAACCGGAGGTACGTCTTGGGTTGTCCCAGCCCAAATAGCTGGAGGGATGCAAGACAAGCAGGAGAGAAATAGGTGTTGCTCGATTAGGTCGTTCGAGAGCAAGAGACGTATATGATTGACAGGAGATCCATGAGATATCGTGAAGGGGATCAGTATATCGGTTGGGGTGTTTCGGAAGACAGAGAAACAATCGTAGATCAGGGCTGGGAACGTTGTTTACGTCCAGTTGAGTAACAGAGATACACCGCCAAAGGACTTACTATGAGTCTTTGCGCTCTTGACAGATCGTTTGATAAGCCCAATAACAGTCTTTAGCACTTCAGTAGAGGGTCTGTGCTCCAGAATGTCATCCACCGTACCCGGCTGAGGCCGCTAGGACGTACTGAACAATAGAGTACAGCTGTAATACTTTCCGCACTACCAGCGCGGCTGCTGCTGATTCTGTAGAGGACTTCCCAACGTGGTGTAGTGTCTGATAAACATTGGCAAGGCTATCTGGCCCTAGTAATCCATTCTAGGAATGTAAGGCAACGGTGCTAGGACGATGCAACTCTAACTGACCTTATATAGACTGCTGCATACAGCAACTGCTGAGCCAACTACGGCCTGGTCTCTATCACGAAGGTACCTCGAGACCTCGGGAGACAACCAACGGAGTACAACAGAATCGCATCCCGCTAGAGCGCGAACAGCATAGAGGGCCCGACGGCGTATATGCGGCCTTGAAAACTTTATTACAATCATGAATCGTGGGTGATGAAGAAAGGACGACGCACGATTTGTGAGATAATAAGCTATGCAGGCGGGGTTGGATGGCCGGGATCACATCCTCGCTTGGGCACTGGATGAGGTAGTTTAACGCGAGAGTTACGCGCATAACAGAATCGGCCTCGAGGTCCTAAAGTAGCTTGAGATGATGCACTCCGTTGGACGAGAACTGTGTACCTTACGGAGTGTGTTGACGAGCATGAGCCTCAGGTCATGATGCGGGGGCATGACCTCGGAGCAGAACAGGTATCCTGACGAGGAGCTGCAGCAAACGAGATGTATGGAAGCCAATAGTCAGCGTACCAGTTTTCTTTTCCTCAATAGAGGAGCCCGCTTCTACCAGGTTAACGGCATGCGGAAGCGCGAATTCTAGCGTGCCAGGAGGAAGTCCAGCTATGGTATTCAGGGAGCAATATAGCAAGACAATGAGATACTCTCGACACTGGGCCTAAGCAGTCTGGGACATTCAATGGAAACTACGTGCGGAAAATGAGCGACCTGGACCCACGGAGGAGAACCCTGGACGCGAGAGGCGATCGTGGAGAGCGACAACCTCCTCAAACAGGTAGTCGTCGGCTTGCTGGGCGGTTTGCGCTAGCTCAACCTTGCGAACTAAAGTATAATGTGCACGACTCAGAGCCCCGGAAGATATAAATGGCACTTCCATTATCAGGGGTGGATATCGGGAAGAGGCATTGAACAAGTGACAAGTGGAACCACGTACTACATCGAGTTAGTACAATAGTAGCACGTGGACGGGCGTTTCTTCCGTTTCCGTTCCTCAGCTGACCGCGAGCAACCCTTGTCAAAAAAAAGACCGCCCCTCGCTAGGTTGCCGACACGATTTGACTATGGGCGAAGCCGCCGATCTAGCCGCGACCGCGCACACATTCAACAAGATCCTAGCCCAGCCAAAACTATCCTCAAAAACGCGATCACCGGAAGACGTGGAAGAAAGCGTAAAAAAGCTCCGCCGACTTATCCTCATCGACGGCATCCCGTCCAAGGCAGTATGTAGTTGGCCCCACTGTGTTCCGTTCGCCTGTACTACGTTTATTTATTTTTTCTTTTGCAGGACCCTACGTTGCGTTACAGGATTTGGAAAATTTTGCTCAGAGTCAACGAGTTGCCCGCCGAAACATTCCTCGAATACGTTGCAAGGGGGCCATGCGCGGTCAGGGAGAAGATCCGCAATGACACCTTCCGGTGCGCACTCATCATCTCTCCCTCTCCTCTGATGTCCTCGTTAAAACGTGGCTCAGTACACTAGCCACTGATCGCGGCTTCAAGGAGCGAGTCCGAGAGGATATGCTTGTCCGTCTCCTGGATGCTTTCGTCTGGCGGAATCATGGTAATCGGGCATCGCCGTCCACACTCTTTCCCAACGCTCACCCCCACCGCCTTATAGACAGACAAGAATCATCTCAGCAACTAGGCTTCACCTATGTGCAGGGCATGAATGTCCTGGCTGCCCCCTTCCTCTATACGATGCCCTCAGAACTGGAAGCGTTCTTCTGCTTCGCCAAATTTATAGAGGAGTCATGTCCACTCTATGTTCAGCCCACTCTAGAAGGTGTCCATCGGGGTTTGAGGGTGCGCGCGCTCACCATCGACTCGTTGCGACTACTTACACGCTCGGAGCAGCTCCTCGACCGATGCCTCAAGATTGTAGACCCAGAATTGTTCAACTACCTACGCTCAAAAAATCTCTCTGCTGAACTATACGCCTTTCCATGCAAGTGTTCTCGCCCTTGTCCCGCGGGCATTCTCTCATCTCCTAATTTTTAGCTATCCTTACTCTTTGTGCCTGCACACCGCCACTCGACCAAGTTCTCCAGCTTTGGGACTTTCTTCTGGCCTTTGGAGTACACCTCAACGTCCTGTGCGTTATTGCGCAATTGCTTCTCATCCGAGACGACGTGATGACCTCGTCCTCGTACGTCCTTTTGCCTTTTGCCCCACCCCAAATGCTCATCCTGTCGTCACCAGACCTATGCGTCTTCTACGCACCTTCCCGCCGCTAGAGGCGCTCCCCGTCATCGGTATCGCAGTCACCCTTGTCCGCGATCTCCCAGCCGAGTTATACGACGAGCTCGTGAGGCATCCATATGAGTATCGTACATGACCATCCTTCGGTCTTCAGTTTTCGCTCCGCCCACATTCACCCCCCCTCCCCCATTTCCATCGTAAATTATCGCCCCGCCTCATGTGTTTTAAATCCGGCATCGCATGTAGTCTGCATAGGCCTGTATATCCCACACACGCAGTGTATATGGTACATAAATATAAATGTCAGCAGTTTTCCAGCCTAGACAAGGCAGCAGCCCTCAGGCTTTCTCGGCATCTTCTCTGAAATTTGCTACCCAGCAAACATGGCCGCACCCCGCTGCGCACAAGTGCCCCATCAGCTGGCGAGGGACGTGCAGGACCGCAGTGGACGTGTCAAACGAGTGATCGGCCACGAGATCGGCCACGTCGTCGCTCCTTCTATCTTTGCTGCGCGATGTCGAACGGTCCGGAGGGGGATGATGAGGCAGTTTCAGCGGCGACGCTGGCGATGGCGGTTGCGGTGTCGGAAGGGGAATCAGTGGCATCTCTGCGTAGAACCGCGTGTAGCAGTCCTGGTGGCCCCCGTGCGAGCAAACGGCACACTGGAAGAGTATGGTTTTTACCGGGAGGTGGCTGTGGGGTGCGTGTTTCAGAAGGCGATGTTTACAGTCAGGGAAAAAGAAACGAACCAAATTGAGCATTGCGCTGCAGGTGATCTGCAATTTGCGCACATGGAACCACCTTGTTGAGCAAGGATAGCCTTTCCGCACCGGCCGCAAGACATATAGACCGTCGTTTGGAGCTGAGATAAAGTGAAAAGGATTCGCGTCAATGGAAAGATCATTTTGAGTAGGTGACCCTTACGTTGGTCGCGGAGCGTATATCTGGCAAAACCGAATGTTTCCGCAGATACGCAGCGGTAGTGTGCAGCTTCATCCGCATCAGCAGGTCTACATACCCAAATGTCAACGACTCAACTCAAAGGCGATACTCCTGCGCATGACGACGACCACGTACCAATGTAGGCCTCCACAAACGACAGTGCCCGTCGCTGGCCCATCCGAAGCTCCGTCGACGCAACCAGCGCCATCATCGCGCAGGTCTGCACGTCCCCAGCTTCCGCATACTCTTCCAGCGCCTCCCGGAGCGCCCCGCGAATCGCCTCCCGCACCTCCCCGACGCGTCTCCTCACGCTATCGCGGACGTAGACGTCCTGCGCGTCCAACGCGTTGGCGCGCGGGTCCGTGCCCGAACCGAACAGGCCATCCGACATGCCGGCAGACGCGACGCGCGACGCGCCGCCCGGCGGGGCGGACTGGAGGTGTTCGTGGTCCGCTTCGTCGTGCGCGGTGACGGTCCGCGTGCTGCTGCGCGAGCCTGGCCTCACGGGCACGGGCGCGGGCGCGGGCGTCGGCGCCGCCGCCATCGTCGCGCTGCGACTGCGCGTCGCGGCGCGGCGGCGCAGCGATAGGGAACGCGCGCGGATCCGCTTCGGGGCCGTCTCGTCGTCGGAATCCGTTTCGGAGGACGCGGGCGAGGGCGAGTCGTCGTCGAACTCGCGCTCGTCTTCGGTCCACGTCTGCTGGCCGGCGGCGGCCACGCGTGAGAGCGGGCTGGGGTGTGCTTGGGGGATCGAGGAGAGTGTTGCGCGTGCGACTGTCTGCGCGGTGGGTGATAGGGCAGAGGCGGAGGGGAGGGAGCTTATGTCGCTCTCGCTGCCGCTCGAATCTGAGTCATCCAGCGCACCCTCGCCGATGTGGCGCAAACTGGGAGAACTATTGTTATCGATCAGCGAGGGGGAAGGAGTTGTGACTGAAAGTCGTCGAAAGGATGACATCCCACGCGGACGGTTAGCGAGGAATGCCGCACTTGTAGGATGTCGCGGGAAAAGCGACGGGGGGTGGGTGGAGGTCGTAGATGGTGTGCTGAGCACCGATTGAGGGCTTGTGGTTACCTGCGTTGCGCTGGAAACACGCTGGGGAGATGGTGAATGTGATGGTGATGCAGATGTGACTGGATGCGGACTGTCCCCTGAAGTAGGGTATGGCGAGTGGGATGTTGATATGGGACCGGAGGACAAACCTCCCGGTGTGTCAGGCGATGAGATGGAAGCGTTGGAAGATAGGACATTGGCTGAAGCTGGGATTGCTGAAGGGGCCGAGTGAGTGTGAGGCAGGATGTGAGAGGATAGTGGCAAGGGAGATAGTGGCGGCGTCGGTGGCCGGGATGTCTCTGGGGAGGCTGAAGCCGGAGGGAAAAGAGACCGTAGTAGACACCACATTTGGAATACTTGATGGTGATCTACTTGCAGGGCAACCTGTGCGTTGATCTCGCATATTCTGATTTTGTCGGACCCATCAAATACATATCCCTTTGCGAGAATGGAAAACCTATCCGAGTCTTGGTGGGAAGGATCGAATACGTGTGTTCCTACACTTTGCACAATCGGCTTGTAAGGCTTGTCTCCTAGCGCTTTCAATTTCGGAGTAGGCCCGAGTGGCCTGGCCTTTAGATCTCTAAGGAGCGGAAAGTATGAGGCTCTCAAACAAATTTTAAAAATGGAAAAGAAAAAACCCACAGGTCATCGTACGGGACCTCCCATGTAGACTTCTTATCCACCACAAAAGTAAGTGAGTTTGAAGCAGTCCACGAAGCCGCAAGACGGGGTACAGCGTCCAATGGGCGATATGAAATCCTGAGATCGAGCTGAGCAAACGTCCCAGAGGGGTGCTGCGCCCAGAGGGCGTGCGAGTCACGGAACTCGATATCTATTATCAAGGGAGTGAGCTTCAATTCGGGCTCAGTCTATAGGTGTAAAGAAGACGTACCTGTCACGCCACCCTCAATCGCGGAGCCTCCTACAAGCCACTTTGCAATATGTCCCCTCCTTACATCCCAGATTCCAACTGGATCTCCAATATCCGTTCTTCTCTTCGCAGGAGCCAGCTCCGGCTTCTCCAAGTCGACATCCGTAACCGCGCCAGAGTCACTAATGTCTGACATCGGGCCTGTGCCAAACTCTGCGTTCGACACAATGGCGAGCTCGCACTCGTATCCCGGACGCCACCGAACGCGACGTACGGGAAATTGGGTTGCAAGCGTATAGGGGCATTCGAAGTGCGGACTCGTGAGGTCCCACACCTTGACCGTCCAATCGAGCGAGCCACTGGCGATCCATCCGCCGGCGCTGGGGCCACCTCCATCTGGCGCGCACCAGTCGAGCGCGAGAATAGGACCCGTGTGGGCAACGGGTAACCGATCAAGCTGCCCTTTTGAGCCCATTGAGAAATCATACCTGAGCGTAGAACAAATTAGGCGGGGAGGGGGGGTGGGGAGAATGATGTAAAAGCCAGCTGACCTATACAGGCTACCATTGTCGAGTCCCACCACAGCATGTACAGGACAAGCTTGGCTGCATGAGAAGGCGGCCGTGCGAACAGAAGTAGGGTGATGAAGTCTTATGACAGAGTTCCTCATATCCCGCAGGTCCTGGCTTATTTTCAGGGTATGCACACACCATGATGGGTCATTGGCTTACCCAGACCCTAATGTCGCCGTCGGCGGAGCCGGTCATACAATAGTTGGCCACGATGGGAGAGTAAGCGAGCACATGTATTGAACGGAGATGCAGGCGGGTCCGACGCTCTACGTGAGGATGTCTATATAGTGCGCAAGGTGTTCAGGCCATCTCGGTCACTCACCGTACTTGGAAGGACCGATCTTGTTGAGGTCCCACATGATAAGTTCACCATTCCGTGCACTCGTGAGGATCTTGTTATCGTAACCTGGGTGTTCCTCAAGTTCATTTCTCCCTCTCTAACACGGAGACTTACTCCCGCGACCCCAAGCAACGTCAGTGCTGACACTCTCCATTTTCAGCCCGCTTCCGGTCCACAAATTGCGCGACGCATCGATGCGATGACCACCTCGGCCAACGGAGGACTTGTGGTCTGGATTAAGTGAAGTTTGCGAATCGGAAACGCGCAAGATGCGCAAAGCTGTGGGTGAATGCGATCCGAGCTAAATGTTGCGCATACAAGGCGGTCAAAAGTAGTAAACACACATTCTTTTCCTGCAACGACGCATCGCTCTCCGTCCTCACTTTTAGCAATCGTACCTCCACCGCTGGCGGCTGCTCCCGGAAGTCTCACTGTCCGCGTTGGCCCCTGATATCCTTGCAAACGGGCATCAATGTACAAGTCGGATAGAGATGTGAGGGGGTTTATGTGGATTGATGGGCGTTGAGGACGTTGAGAAGCACCTGGGGTAGAGAGCATCTCGGTACGACATCCGAGTCCGAGTTGGCGGCCTGCTAAGCATAATCCGTGTGAGAACAAAAAAGGCAGGTGACACCACAATATCACTTTGCAAGGTGAAATCACCGATGCCGTCCATTCTAGAACCAGAGGATGATGACCCTCGGACGTTGATTCGTTTTGGACTACTTGGAAGGTGGCCAATGCACCCAGGACACTCAACTACGGTGTACGGACACGTAGCTGCGCTGTCATCCCGACTCGTACTAGTCCTGTTGCTCAGGGGGGACGGCTGAGTTCGGTCGTATAATCGGGGTACGATGGATGTGTCTACAGCTTATTCCGGTCATATTGTGAAGCTGATCCGGCTGGCGCGTTTACAACCCAGGGGTGGACCTGCGCTCTGCTGCTCTGCCAAGATAACCCGTTAACACACCCCTTACACCCTGACCACTTTATTGGCATATACAGATTGTAGTACAACGTCTAGCTACCTTGTCTCAACCTATACAGACCAACCGCTAGGAATAACAAAGGTGTAGTTGAGCGGCATAAAAGTGAACGGACTCAAGGCCTCCTTAAACGCTTTCCTGCGGTCTAACCAGTGCATATAAGCAGCATTTTCAACGCGGCACAGCGGCAGCCACGAGACCTTGATGGCCTCTCATCTGTGGTCATTTCTCTTGGGGTAAAAACTTGTGGATGGGTGAGGTAACGACAAATGCACGCCAATTTCATGCCATATCACTAGAACGTAGCGTTATGGACCGAAGACGCAGGAGTGAGACCCCTCGGAACGACATGACACTCGGAGACACATGGCAAGTAGACACCTGAAGGACAGTCGATTTCGAAGTCAAGTCAAATCTTCAATGGTGATGATTAGGTGCATATCAACAGCCGGGGATGGGCTGGGGTCCTGGTGGCGGAGTGCCACGGGGGGCCAAACGAATAGGAAGTGTGGAATCAGCATGTGCTGCGCTGCGTGCCGGGCGCCCGAGTCTGTGTGCCAGTGCGAGTGGGCGTGTGTGTAAGGATATAACAACCCTCTGCGGGGGTCTCCACTTTCACCGCAGACTCTCTGGCTGCCTTTCCACTCTGACACATCGCCCAATCACTCTTCTTACGTCCCAATGGGAAACAGTGCCTCGTCGTCATCTTACCGTGTCCATCACGAGGACACTGTCGACTTTGGCTATCTCACTCCCCAAGGGGTGTACTCCGGCACCAGAGATTGGAAAGAAGACGTCGTGACCCAGCTCATCGTTGATCGAAAACTTGCCCCATTTTATAGACCCCTTGAAGACTACGATAGCTCCTGGGACGACGACCGAATACTTGCCGCCCGTAAGGAAGCACCCGTCCCCGCCGAGCATGAAGGTACCTGTCCGCGGAGCGACGCTTCGCCCCCCGCTACGAAATCTACTCATCACAAGCGGCCAAGCGTATCGAAGGAACTACCACGTAATGCGGAGGCGGCGATCTACAGAGATGCTACGGATTGTCCAATATGTTTCCTCGTCTGTCTTCTGCCCGTTCTCAATGGTGCAAATCCAACCTAATGGCCCCTCCTTTTCTAGTATTATCCCTCCAATATTAATCGTTCTCGTTGCTGTGACCAGGCAATTTGTTCAGAATGTTTTGTGCAGATAAAGAGAATCGAACCTACGATGACGCACATGGTCTCTGAGCCAGCGTGCTGCCCATTTTGTGTCCAAGAGAATTTCGGCATCATTTACACTGCTCCCCCCTGGAGGGCAGGCATTGGGAGCGAAGGATGGGTAAGTCAGTTCATCTTGGGTCCACCCCACCATGATTTTTCATCCCGGCGCCAATCCCAGGCGCCTCCGACCTGGCCGGAGTCTCCCAAGGGCTCTCAGCGTTCATTCGACAGCAACAAGGGCAGACCTGGGAAACAAAGACGTTTCAAGTCCTTTGATCATACCGACCCCGACGTCGTGACAGTGGGTATGCGCTACATCTTTTAGTTACTGCGAATGTGCCGTCTCATGTCAACCACCCAGATCAGATTCATCCCGACTGGGAAGCCAAGTTGGCGGCAGTTCAAGCTGCGGCTGCACGCCGCGCGAACCGGCGTATAATTATGCGACAGATGGGGGACCGCCTCGTTCCTGTGGGCATTACGAGTGGAAGAATTCACCCACTTGCCGTCGATGCCGCTGGTGCAGAAGGGGATAGCGGAGGTAGTCGACGCTCAAGAAGACGGCAGCAGCAACAGCAGGAGCTCAACAACTTTCTTGGTCACATGGGCTTCGGTAATCGAGATCTAGAGGAAGTGAGTACTCTATAGTCTACGTCTACTCATGCGTTATACCTGACCACTAACGTTTTACCCACCGCCCCCTAGCTGATGATGATGGAGGCAATGAGGCTTTCTTTGCTCGAACACGAAGCTCAGCAGCGGCGGGAAGCCGAACAGCGGGGTCGGAACGGCGCTGAAGATGACAGCAGCACCTCTCAGCCAAGAACTGAAGATCGAGACTCACCGCCATCACCACCACCAATGGGTGAAGCTTCTTCCTCCGATGTTGCCAGCTCCACTGTTGCGTCGACTCTTGCCCCTCCCACCTCTGATGTTTCTCCCTCTCGCACGCCCAACTCGAACAATATCTCGCTCCCCACCCAGCAACCGCTCCGAGAGAGTCCTTCAAGTAATGTAGACGATCTTGAACCTGCGCGAGGTGAGCCTGAGCCATCTCCGTCCCCTGTCTCACGTCCCGCAACCCTGAGTCGAATCGACTCACTCGCATCTTCCATCACAACACGCGAGACGTCTGCGGGGCTGGAGTTGGAAGGGTACCGGTTCTTATCATCCGAATCTGAAGAGTCCGTTGTCGCCAGGGAGCCCCTTCTATATGTCGATGAGAGCGAGGCATAGGTATCGTTGAAGGGAATGAAAGGTTGTACGTCCGGGGACGGGTTGTATTTGCCAGAGTAAAGCTATATCTAGGTCATTCGCTCTCCAGACACTTTATATCTCTTTTTGAGAGTAAATCAACAACGCTCCTTAATTGACTACGTGGCCATCCGTAAAAATAATAGCCGTGGGAATTGTTGATAGCGTGTCGCGACACGGTATTTAACCGGAATGGAAATAGACCTTTGCTGCCTCAAATCCTGACGTATACTTCAGTCGTGCTCTATGGATTCTCCATGGACCGCTTCTACGGACGAGGTTTTACGCCTCTTTAACGTTAATACCAAGACCGGTCTGTCCCCGGAGCAAGTCGTTCTTCACTCAGAGCGTTATGGTACAAATGGTGTGTCCGTTGGCCACGTATTCCCTTCATACGCTACTAACCACGACCGTCCACGAAAGAACTTCCCGATGAACCTGGCACACCCCTTTGGGAGCTTATCCTCGAGCAATTTAAGGACCAACTCGTTCTCATCCTCCTTGGGTCTGCAGTCATATCCTTCGTCTTGGCCCTACTCGAAGATACCGAGAACGCCTCTCCTTTTGGCGCCTTCGTAGAGCCCTCGGTGATCCTCCTTATCCTCGTTGCAAACGCGGCAGTCGGCGTCATTCAGGAGAGCAATGCAGAACATGCCATCGATGTGCGCTGCCTCCTCGTTGTTTGCCAAGACCACACTCACTGATCTTCCGGCTATCATCAGGCTTTGATGCAATATTCCCCAGATGAAGCAAACGTGCTCCGTTCCGGCAAACTCAGCCGCATACCCGCGTCGAAGATCGTTCCAGGTGACATCATCTCTGTAGCCGTCGGTGACAAGATCCCCGCAGACTGCAGGCTTCTCTCCATATCGTCGAGCAGTTTCCGAATCGACCAGGCCATCCTCACGGGTGAGAGTGTGAGCGTCAGTAAATCTACAGAGGTCGTTCCGGATGTCAGGGCGGTCAAGCAAGACATGACAAACATGCTGTTCACCGTACGTTCCCATTTTTCTGCAACAAAATCCCGTTCCATGGTTAAATCCACTATGTCCAGGGAACGACGGTTGTGAATGGAACCGCGCGCGCCGTGGTTGTCTTCACGGGTCAAAATACGGCGATCGGTGACATTCACAAGTCTATTTCTTCCCAAATCAGCGAGAAAACCCCTCTGAAGCGCAAGTTGGATGACTTTGGAGACATGCTCGCAAAGGTTATCTCGGTCATCTGCATCCTCGTGTGGCTCATCAATGTACGCCACTTTTGGGACCCTGCGCATCATGGTGCCCTCAAGGGCGCCGTGTACTACTTCAAAATTGCCGTCGCCCTTGCTGTTGCCGCCATCCCAGAGGGGCTCGCTGCCGTTATCACCGCATGTCTTGCTCTTGGAACGAAAAAGATGGCCCAGAAAAACGCAATCGTCCGGAACCTTCCCAGCGTCGAGACCCTCGGCAGCACCAATGTGATTTGCTCGGATAAGACAGGTACACTGACCACCAACCAGATGAGCGTTTCACGCGTGAGTAGTTCCGTCGTCTTTGATGCGACTTGTGGTGCTAGCCTTCTCCTTATCCAGTTTACCTTTGTTGACGAGTCGGCGGGACTTCACGAGTATCTTGTGGATGGTTCCACATTCTCCCCGCATGGGTCGGTCACATCCGCTGGTGGTAAGGATGAGTCTGTTGACCTTCAGTCAGAGCCTGTGCAACGACTGGCTGAGATCTGTGTACTCTGTAACGATGCTAAGATTGTATACAATGTTGTAAGTGGATTTGGTACTCTCATGCCCTTTCGTTCCTCGTAACGAATTGGTTTCTAGGAGAGAGGCACTTACGGTAAGGTGGGCGAACCCACAGAGGCGGCTCTGAAAGTGTTGGCCGAGAAGATAGGCTCTTCAAACCTGCAGGCTTCCGTCAATTCTCTCGAACCATCAGCCCGGGCGAGCGCTGTCAGCGATTATTTGGAGAGGAAAATACCCCGCCTTCTGAACTTTGAGTTCACTCGTGACCGGAAGATGATGTCGGTTCTCGTCCAACTCGATAACACTGGCTGTCTATTCGTGAAAGGCGCCCCCGAATCTATCTTGGAGAGATGTACTTCCATTCTGGTTCCAGGTGGTCGCCAAGTACCTCTCACTCCCCATCTCCGAAACCAACTTTTGGCGCAAACTGCTTCCTATGGTCAAGATGGCCTACGTACCATGGCCTTCGCGTTTGTTGATGTCGATGATGTTGACATTAGACATTACCACTCCGAGAGTGCCCAAGATTACTCTCGTTTCGAGCGCAATCTTACATTCGTCTCACTTGTCGCCATGCTGGATCCACCTCGACCGGAAGCTCGCGATGCCGTTGCAACCTGTAAGGCTGCTGGTATCCGTGTGGTGTGCGTCACCGGAGACAATAAGGGAACGGCGGAAAGCGTCTGTCGAAGCATCGGGATCTTTGGTACGCACGAAGATTTGACAGGAAAAAGTTACACAGGCCGCGAATTCGAAGAACTCAGCCACGCAGAGAAGGTCCTAGCTGTTCAGAAGGCCTCTCTTTTCAGCAGAACCGAACCGAGGCATAAGGCCGAATTGGTGGATCTCCTACAAGGTCTTGGGCTCGTTGTCGCCATGGTGGGTCCTTCGTTATGAAGTCGCTACTACTCCGCTCACATATGTCTCTTAGACGGGCGATGGCGTGAATGACGCACCTGCCTTGAAGAAGGCCGACATTGGTGTAGCAATGGGCAGTGGCACGGACGTTGCAAAACTCGCTGCTGACATGGTTTTGGCCGATGACAACTTTGCCACAATAGAGCAAGCCGTGGAAGAGGGTAGATTGATCTACAACAACACCAAACAGTTCATCCGCTATCTCAGTACGTCCATCTCATATGCGCAATACCTTTCCTGCTACTTATCACGTTTTCAGTTTCGTCGAACATTGGCGAAGTCGTCAGCATCTTCTTGACCGTTCTTCTCGGCATGCCGGAGGCGCTTATACCAGTACAACTGCTTTGGGTCAACCTCGTTACCGACAGCCTTCCCGCAACTGCACTGGGATTCAATCCACCCGATCATTCGATAATGCGGGTGCCTCCGCGGAGCAGCCGAGAGCCATTGATCTCCAAATGGCTCTTCTTCCGGTACTTGGTCGTCGGAACTTATGTCGGCGTTGCTACGGTTGCAGGTTACGCTTGGTGGTTTATGCTTTATGAAAATGGACCGCAGATCTCCTATTACCAGCTGGTGCGTACTGATTTGATCATCGTTACATCGCATCTGACCCATGTCGTTGTATTAGACGCACTTCCACCAATGCGCCGCTCTTTTCCCGGAGATCGGATGCGAGATGTTCACAAGCGACCCAGCGCGACATGCCTCCACGATGAGCCTGTCGATTCTGGTCACGGTCGAGATGTTTAACGCGATGAACTCGTTATCTGAGAACGAAAGCTTACTTCGCTTGCCACTTTGGAAAAACAAGTTCCTCGTTGCGGCTATTACTTTAAGCATGGTCCTGCACCTCCTCATTCTCTACGTCCCCTTCCTCACGGTGAGTCATCCCTCCACGACCTGTTCATCTCGTTGACGACGACTGGGCCGGTAGGCAACATTCGCGATTGCACCACTTGATTGGATCGAATGGAAGGCCGTACTGTGGTTGAGTGCACCGGTGGTACTTATAGACGAAGTCTTGAAGCTATTATCGGTATGTCTTTGGTCCATCAATCCTCTTGGCTCATTTACGTATCTCACACGGCTCTTTTTGCAGACACTATTTGTTTCACGGCCAACTAAGGTCAAATTAGACTAAGCTAGCCGACATCGGACAGTTGTAGAAGACCACAAGTGGATGTTAGGGTTACTAGTAATGATCGACGAACATGCATGTATAGAATCCATACATTGCTAAATTACAAGGGGGCGGGCCTTTCTGATTCGAGATCTTCGTCGTCGCTGTCGGGTTGACCTTCCTTTGCCATTTGCACCGTGTGTTCGAGCGCGACCAAATCCCACCCGAGTGAATCCTTCGAGATGCTCAGATGACCCACAGCCCTCCCAAGCCGTACTAAAGTATCCTCACTGAAAGAAAAAGAATAATTTGGGCATCAGCGCAAAGGGAGGTGGCTCCGCACAACGTGCCGTAACATGTAAAAAAAAAAAAAAAGAAAACGTTACCTCGCACAAGCCTGTATCCAGCGACAAAAGTCGTCGATCCACACGCGGGCATAGACGTAGTACACCGGGTGCGCGTCCAGGACGGCGCGCAGCTCGAGCAGGCAGCGCAGCACGGTGCGCGCGCCGCGGCCGAGGAACCGCGCGGCGTCCGCACGGCACGACTCGGCGAGCGCCCAGGAGCGGTGGAGCGGGAAGGCGAGCGCGCGGCGGTAGGACGGGATCAGGGTTTCTGCGGTCGGCCAGTGCTCCGGGGCCTCGTCCTCGTCCTCGTCCTCGTCTGCGCAAGGGCCTTGCTCCTTCGGTGTTGGTGATGATGGTGAGGATGGTGAGGGGGATGGGGAATGGTACGGAGGGGGGTCGAGAGCGGAGAATGCGGGGGTCAGCGCCGCGATCGTCCAGGCGCTCTCGGGGGTCGGGTCGTGTTGCGTGGTGCGCGCGTCGTAGGCGTAGGCGAAGAGCAGGGTGAGGAGCGTCAGGTAGATATCGCGGGTCTCGCGGGGCGAAGCGAGGTCTTTTTAGTTTGTGGTGGCCAAAGAGCTGTCGGCATCATCTTATTTTGGAGAGACGGCAAGGAACATACGGACATTCTTTACGGGGCAGGCGCAGCATCGCGGCGGTTTCAGCTTCTGTGAAGATGACGGGGGCGGCCGATTCGAGATGGGGATGTGTCCATGCGAGCAGTTCCTCTATTTGCTCGGCGTCAGCAAAGTCTGCCCTGTGGAAATGAAAAAGGCGATTGATCGGAGGTGAGAGAAAAAAAAAATTAGACGCGATGTGATGTTACTTTGCTCCTTGGGAAAACGTACATGTAGTATTCGGGATCCCATTTCTCATCTTCGTGCTCAAGTCGCCTGATCCGCCGCTCGGAAGGGCTCAGGATCTCGGCGTCTGCACCGAGCTCGTTGATCTCATTTTCGGTACTGGCTACGTGACGAAAGTAACCGGTGTATGCGTTGAGAAACCCGTACGGTTTGTAAAGAGATGTCTCCAGCACTGGGAGTGTATCTGGTATAGTCTGAGGGACCGTCCACTCGTTGGCTGCGGCTACTCGGGGTCAATAACTATGAAGAGGGGGGGGATTACACGAGAGGCTCACCTTGGAGTATCTCGTTGCGTTCTGTAGTGCCCGGCACTGCGGTGTCGTCGTCTCGTGAGGCCAAAACCTCGATTGTCGGCCTGCGGGGTGTGCTCTGAGCAGGGGGTGCGAGGAGCTTCCCCAACAAGTCGAGATCTGGAAAGTTCTCTCCACGATTCAGCTTGGTTAGCGTCAGCGTGAGGTATCCGGAGGCCGGATCGTAGACAGCGGAAGACTGGTCATCTTCGACGAGACTCGCGGGAAAGTTCAGGCGCAGAAAGTAGGGCGCGACATGGAGGGAAAGCAAGGTGTGGTCGAGGTGTATCTCAATCTCCGAGGCGCGCACGGCAGGACAGTAGGCAGAGACGACGACGGAAAGGACATTCTGCGAACAGGAAAAGCGTGGAGTGATCATCTTTTATTGAACCGTGTACCGGGTGAACGGGTGAGGCATTTTAACGGTCCAAACGTGTCAAGAGTGGAACAAGTCCGGATCTCGATCTCGGACTCTGATGGATGAGACGTTGACGGGTTGACGGGGATGAGACGGCCGACATACTTGGCCGGACTGGATTGCATACTATGTCGAGACGAGACAACAATTGAGCTTTTTTTCTACTGTTTACAGTACCTTTTTATCGTTATACAATAAGCCAATTTCAATGTCCATCCCAGTCATGGATCCCCAAGTACTTCCCGCCCTTCCCTCGCTCGATGACCTTGAACGTCTGATCTTCCGTGAAAAACGCGGCAATTGCGTGCCCGTCTACATACAGCTCCCCTCAGACCTCATCACCCCAGTCATCGCCTATCTCCGCATCGCCCACAATTCTAAATACAGCTTTTTGCTCGAGTCCGTCGTGGCGGGCGAGAACGTCGCCCGGTACAGCTTCATAGGCGCCGATCCGTTCAAGCTCGTCAAAATCGGGCCCAACGAGGCCGTCCAGGGCGATCCCCTGCACGCCCTCGAGCGGGAGCTGTCCGTCTACAAATACGTCAAGCTTCCCCAGGTGCCCACCTTCACCGGCGGCGCCATCGGCTATGTCGCCTACGACGCGATTCAGCACTTTGAGCCCAAGACGGCGCGCCCGTTGAACGATTCCCTAGGGATACCCGAGGCCGTCTTCATGCTCGCGGACACGCTGCTCATATACGACCACCTCTTCCAGACCATCAAGGTCGTCTCGCACGTATTTTGCCCCGAAAATTCGTCTCCTTCGAACCTCGCGTTCATCTACCAGACCGCCGTGTCCAAGGTTCGCCGCCTGGCACGCGCGATGGTGAACCCTGCGACGCCGGAAGTGCCGCAGCAACCGATAACGTTGGGACACGCGAGTACGTCAAACGTCGGCAAGGAAGGTTATCAACAATTCGTTACGACGCTCAAGAAGCACATTGTCCAAGGTGACATAATCCAGGCGGTGCCCTCCCAGCGCTTGTCGCGCCCGACTCAGCTCCACCCATTCAATGCTTATCGACAACTGCGTCAAATCAACCCTAGTCCGTATATGTTTTATCTCGATTGCGGGGAACTACAGATAGTCGGTGCAAGCCCAGAAACATTATGCAAGGTAGAGGCAAACAAGGTCTTTAATCATGCAATAGCCGGAACCGTGAAACGCGGTGAGACTGCTGAAGGTCTGCACCCTTTGTCACCGCACTGCGCGTATGCCTTAAATCTGTTCACAGAGGACGAACGACTGGGTCAAGAGCTACTGAGCTCCGAGAAAGATCGAGCCGAGCATATCATGCTGGTTGACCTTGCGCGCAACGACGTCAACCGTGTCTGCCAGCCCAAGACGGTCAAAGTGGATCATCTGATGAAGCTCGAAAAGTTTAGCCACGTCATCCATCTCACCTCTCAAGTATCTGGAATCCTGCGCGACGGTCTCACGAGGTTAGAGTGCCCCTACGCGGCAGGTCACCGTCGTTCCTGATTTCCCTTAGATTCGACGCTTTCCGTTCGATATTCCCTGCGGGTACTGTTTCCGGAGCCCCCAAGATAAAGGCAATCGAGCTTGTGTACGAGTTGGAGGAAGAGCGCCGGGGGGTATACGCTGGCGCAGTCGGTCGGTTCGACTTTGCCAACGACGAGATGGATACGTGCATCGCTATCCGAACGACCGTCTTTAAAGACGGTGTCGCATATCTCCAGGCGGGCGGGGGGATTGTGCACGATAGCGTCGAAGAAGACGAATACTACGAGACGATCAACAAATTGAAGGGCAACACGAAAGCGCTCGAAGACGCCGAACGTAAGTGCACATGGTTTCCGGGATCGGTCGATGGTCGCTGAAAGTCCTCGGTTAGATTACTGGTACGATGTGCAACAAGCAATCGGCCTGAGTGAATAGATCATGTCGGGTTCAGTCAACATCCTAATTTTTAAAATTTAGTCTACTTCGAGTGTACGGTGTCTTGCCATAGATCGCGCAGAACGCGCCCGCTTTTGTGCCCGCTCTGCCGCCATCTCGACGCCTTCTCGACCGGCGATGCTGAGCACACCCGCGATTAGCTCGGCAGTCCGCGTGCTTTCGTCGTTGGCGGGGATAGGGTACATGACGACGCGGGGGTCGACGTTAGAGTCGACGATGCCGACAGTGGGGACGTGCTCGATGGCGCATTCGCGGATCGCGTGCAGGTTGGGTATGGGATTGAGAAAGACGGCGAGGTCGGGGACGACGCGCTCGGACAGCGACGCTTCGGGCCCGAAGAAATGGACCTTGTTTGTGAGGGTGCCGGGGAGCCACTTCTCGCCGACGTGGTAGCCCTGCGGGCCGATGCGCTGCGCGGCCTTGAGGACGGTCGGGCGGAGGTCGGCACGCGTGCCGATAAAGACGATGGTCCCGTCACGAGACGCGACGGCCCGCACGAGGGACGCCGCGCGACGGAGATGGGGGAGCGTGCGCTCGAGGTCTATGATGGTGATGCCCGCGCGCGTTCCGTAGGCGTACGGGATGAAGTTTGGGTTGAGCAGCGAGCTGTGGTGGCCAAGATGCGCTCCGGCGGCGAGAAGAGCGGAGAGCGTCAGGTCGCGTGGGGCTGTTGGGCGGTGTAGGGGGTGGTGAGGTTGCCATGTGTTGTCTCGGGTCTGTGCCGAGCCAAATTTTGAGAAGACGTCGACTGGTTGATGGGGCGACGACGTTCAACGCTCGTCACAAGTTGACAGTGGAAGGACTGACCGAGAGTCGCGCGCTCAGCTCTGTCAACCTGAAATGCGGTCCAGTCATCTTGTGAAAACAATTTCTTTTCTGAAGCATCCGTAACTGATGTAAAGTAACGACGCGAGTGTCGTAGTACGGCAAGTAGACGTGTCCGTGGTTGGTGGCAGAGAGCTGCCATGGGGTTAACAGTGCTCGGACACTGGCACTTGAGCTACACCCAAACCCATGATGGCTGTGCTAATGATGACTAAGTACTAAGTAATCACTAAATTTTCTTTTTCTTTTCTTGCCTACTCTCGACTTGCACACCCTCTCTCCTCCGATCTACTCCCTACACCCTCCCTAAAAAATGGCAGATTCTGACCTTTACGATGGTGCCATCGGTATCGATCTCGGCACAACCTACTCGTATGTCTCTGTCCTTGCTTTCACTCCTCACATGTCACTTCTAATATAGATGTGTGGGCGTGATGCAAAACGACCGCGTCGAGATCATCGCCAATGATCGTGCGTTCTTCTACAGGATCTCTATCCTGACGTTTTTTTTTTCTCTGACTGTATGCCAGAGGGGAATCGCACTACGCCTTCCTATGTTGCGTTCTCAGCTGAAGAGCGTCTGATCGGAGACGCTGCAAAAAATCAAGCTGCGATGAACCCCCGGAATACCGTCTTCGACGTGAAGCGTCTTATCGGGCGCCGTTTCGAGTATGTTGCTTAATGTCTTTACTGATGTTCTTATCTCACCTATTCCTCTCAACAGTGATCCCGATGTCAAGAAGGTAGTTTTAGTGCTGATTTATCGCAGGGCTACCCTGCTCATCAAGCAACTTTCTCACAGGATATGGTCCATTGGCCCTTCGAGGTCGTAGAGAGGGATGGATCGCCCCTCATCAAGGTCCAGTATCTTGGCGAGGAGAAGACGTTTAGTCCCCAGGAGATTTCAGCCATGGTTCTCACCAAGATGAAGGACATTTCCGAGGCGAAGCTTGGAAAGACAGTCAAGAAGGCTGTCGTAACTGTTCCCGCGTACTTCAACGACTCTCAGCGTCTTGCTACGAAAGATGCTGGTACCATTGCAGGACTTGACGTATTGCGCATCATCAATGAGCCCACTGCCGCTGCCGTTGCGTACGGCCTTGATCAACAATCAAAAACCGAACGTAACGTTCTTATCTTTGACCTTGGCGGAGGAACTTTCGACGTTTCCCTTCTGAACATGACCGGTGGCGTGTTCGCTGTTAAGGCAACTGATGGTAATACCCATCTTGGCGGAGAGGACTTTGATAACAAGCTTCTTGAACATTTCAAAAACGAGTTCAAGCGAAAGACAAAGCTCGACATTTCCGAGGACCCCCGTGCGCTTCGAAGATTAAGAAGCGCATGCGAACGTGCTAA
This sequence comes from Lactarius sp. MG50, assembly GCA_003314065.1. Lineage (NCBI taxonomy): Eukaryota > Fungi > Basidiomycota > Agaricomycetes > Russulales > Russulaceae > Lactarius > Lactarius sp. MG50. The sequence continues at coordinate 38,789 of QLOZ01002622.1, read as the reverse complement.
GCGCACACTTTCCAGCGTCACTCAGACCACCGTTGAGGTCGACTCTCTTTTCCAGGTAAGACAAATTTCCGTCACTGCGGGACGTCAAATAATACCTGTACCAGGGGGAGGACTTTTCCGCCAACATCACGCGTGCGCGGTTCGAGGAGATCAATGCAGCACTTTTCAAATCTACCATCGAACCGGTCGAAAAAGTATTGAAGGACGCGAAGATCCCTCGCGAGAAAGTCGATGAGATTGTTCTTGTCGGTGGTTCAACACGTATCCCTAAAATTCAGTCCCTTGTCTCTGAATACTTTGGAAACCGCCAACTCAACAAATCCATCAATCCTGATGAAGCCGTTGCCCATGGCGCTGCTGTCCAGGCTGCGATCCTTACCGGTCAGAGATCCGAAAAGACACAAGACTTGCTACTGCTCGATGTTGCTCCCCTATCCCTCGGTGTTGCGATGCAGGGAGATGTATTCGGAGTGGTCGTTCCACGAAACACACCCATTCCAACCAACAAGTCTCGTGTTTTCACCACGGTGGAGGACAACCAGACGACCGTTCAATTCCCAGTGTAGGTTTCCTGTTAGTTCGGTCACGTGGTTTGTGTCCTGACATCATGTGACAGATACGAGGGAGAACGGACGCAATGCCGTGATAATCGTTTGCTTGGTGAATTCGAGCTGACTGGTATCCCTCCTATGCCACGTGGCCAAGCAGAACTCGTCACTACCTTCGAGGTTGATGCGAATGGTCTTCTCAAGGTCTCTGCACAAGACCGTGCTTCGGGCCGCAAGGCGTCCATTAGTATGTCTATTACTTGCCATGCGCGTCTGTCTACTTACCGTCTTCAGGCATCACCAATTCCGTTGGTCGCCTCTCATCCGCGGAAATTGATCAAATGATTAAAGATGCAGAGCAATTCAAACAAGCGGACAAGGACTTTTCCGCGCGTCATGAAGCCAAATCAGACCTTGAGGCTTATATCCACCAGGTTGAGGCTACAATCACGTCGCCCGAGATCGGCATGAAGCTCAAACGTGGCGCAAAAGGGCAAGTTGAGGCTGAGCTTGCGCGTGCGCTCGAAAAACTCGAGATAGAGGACTCGACATCAGACGAACTACGCAAAGCACAGTTAGGGATCAAACGGGCTTTGCAGAAAGCGACCGCGGGCCTTCGCTAAGATATCAGTGGTGAGGTTCCCTGGTGTATCTGGCGTTGTGACTTTCGTCTTCCTCTTGTTGCTTTATCCCCTGTCTACCATGCTGTATTAAAAAAGGCGTAGATTTGCATGTACGCCCCTCTAGCGTACGTGTGCGAGTAGGCAATGCAAATAGTGCATACAAACCATGAATCAAGTTGGGCGGAGGAAGAGACCCCCGTGGGAAGTGACCTACACAGCGGCTCACACACGCCGTCGCGGGTGATCGGGGATTAAACTTGATTCTTGGACGCGAATCTGTGGGGATGTTGCTGCAGGTCTAAGGGCGCGATTTATGACCCTAAAAGTGCAACGAAACTGCAAGTCAATTCTCTCCCGTCAATCTGTGGAGTGGACGCTGCATTGACGGTGACCAGCTCCAAATTTGCACTTCGCTTTTTATATTTTGATCTCTTTGTTTGAGCCACAAAATATTTTTGCTGCAAAGCTTTCCTACCCCCACCCCATTGGCAACCTTTCTCGTCCATGTTATAGACATTCCCCCATGGTACCCCCCAATGACTTCCTTAAGCAATCGAAGTGATGGCCAACCACAGTGCAATTGAATGCTTGGGCACGTTTAGGACCAAGCCCAGATGGCTTTCCTAATTTGATGCTGGGATGGTGGTTGAGAAAAAGGGGGGTCCGGGCTTTGTGCCACAGAGATCCTGAGCTTTCTTGTGAATAGTATGTTTACTAAGTGGATGGCCAGTTGAGCTGAGATATTTGATCCAGTCAACCAGTACCTTCTCCTGCTCAGAGCTGAGAAGTTGCTGGGTCTCATGGGCCCGGGAAGCCTGCCAAGTCTTAGTTTTACCAGCAAAGCCGAAAATAAGGAACTGAAATAGCATGTTTTTCAGAAAGTTGCCTCACAACAGCAGCATATTTCAGCTTTGCTTGTGAGCCCAGAATTTAGCAACCTTTCTGAATGATTGCCTCAATCTCTTGAGGGCAAACTTGAGAGCAAGGCAGGTGCATGCATCAAGCACTGGCCGAGACGAGACGAGCCTGTGATCGCTGATCACTCGTCTCGGAGTTTCAATTTGCAAGTGCGTTAACTGTCACGCTTCACTCATATCTGATCAGAGATGCATTTCTTCAGACCCACATGGACTAGCTGATACATTCGGAATGACTTGATGACTCTTGAAAAGTACTATCGTATGTGCTGCATTTTTATCAGAGCTTTTAGAGCAATTTCACAGCTTTCCGAGGCGACTCATTGACAGAAAGTATCATGTACAGCACTTCCTCAAAAGGCTTTGGCTGCACATATGCACCTAAAATTTAATCGTACATTGCTATATACATTAGTTAACTAGTAAAAAATCCTGAGGGAGAACGCTAGGGAGGAAGGTGTTATAATCGCGTTTTGCATATCTATAGGCTTTTGCATTCTGGCACTGATAGTCGGACCCCTCATAACCCATAGGTGGTTTAACACATATTCCCTTATATCCTATAGCACTTCCCATCCACCAACTTTGTGAACAGGGAGTTTCAACCCATACGCTCTCCATGGATGATCCGGAGTATGGGCTATGGGGGATTTTGGCTGCGTTATCATTAATTTATGGGGTATGGGTTATAAACAGAAGTCCTAGGATTCTGCTGCCTCCAACACACCGAGCCCCAGCACCATGCCGTCCACAGAATCGTTCACAGAAAAGCTGCAGCCCCTCCCCCCCGCCAAGTGCTACCCCGCCTATACGATCCACGCTGGACCACAACACACCTAGCCCCAGCACCACGCTGTCCACAGAATCGATCACCGAAGGGCTGCAGCCCCTCCCCCCGCCAAGTGCTACCCCGCCGCCTATACAACCCACGCTGAGCCTCTCAGCTTTGATCGCCTCCCCGGTTGCATCACCTGTATTGGAGGAACAGTCACGAAACAGTCGCGGCGGCCTTCGTGCAGATTCATTGACCACTCCGAGTCTTCCTCCTTACGATGGGGCCATCGGTATTGATCTCGGCACAACCTACTCGTATGTCTCTGTCCTTGCTTTCACTTCTCACATGTCACTTCTAGTACAGATGTGTGGGCGTGATGCAAAACGATCGCGTCGAGATCATCGCCAATGATCGTGCGTTCTTCTACAGGATCTCTATCCTGACGTGTTTTTTTTCTCTAACGGTATGCCAGAGGGAAATCGCACTACGCCTTCCTATGTTGCGTTCTCGGCTGAAGAGCGTCTGATCGGAGACGCTGCAAAAAATCAAGCTGCGATGAACCCCCGGAATACCGTCTTCGACATGAAGCGTCTTATCGGGCGCCGTTTCGAGTATGTCGCTTAATGTCTTTATTGGTGTTCTTATCTCACCTACTCCTCTCAAAAGTGATCCCGATGTCAAGAAGGTAGTTTTAGTGCTGATTTGTCGCAGGGCTACCCTGCTCATCAAGCAACTTTCTCACAGGATATGGTCCATTGGCCCTTCGAAGTCATAGAACAGGATGGATCGCCCCTCATCAAGGTCCAGTATCTTGGCGAGGAGAAGACGTTTAGCCCCCAGGAGATTTCAGCCATGATTCTCACCAAGATGAAGGACATTTCCGAGGCGAAGCTTGGAAAGACAGTCAAGAAGGCTGTCGTAACTGTTCCTGCGTACTTCAACGACTCTCAGCGTCTTGCTACGAAAGATGCTGGTACCATCGCAGGACTTGACGTATTGCGCATCATCAATGAGCCCACTGCCGCTGCCGTTGCGTATGGCCTTGATCAACAATCAAAAACCGAACGTAACGTTCTTATCTTTGACCTCGGCGGAGGAACTTTAGACGTTTCCCTTCTGAACATGACTGGTGGCGTGTTCGCTGTTAAGGCAACTAATGGTAATACCCATCTTGGCGGAGAGGACTTTGATAACAAGCTTCTTGAACATTTCAAAAACGAGTTCAAGCGAAAGACAAAGCTCGACATTTCCGAGGACCCCCGTGCGCTTCGAAGATTAAGAAACGCTTGCGAACGTGCCAAGCGCACTCTCTCCAGCGTCACTCAGACCACCGTTGAGGTCAGCTCTCTTTTCCAGGTAAGACAAATTTCTGTCACTGCGGGGCATCGAATGATACCTGTACCAGGGAGAGGACTTCTCCGCCAACATCACGCGTGCGCGGTTCGAGGAGATCAATGCAGCACTTTTCAAATCTACCATCGAACCGGTCGAGAAAGTATTGAAGGACGCGAAGATCCCTCGCGAGAAAGTCGATGAGATTGTTCTTGTCGGTGGCTCGACGCGTATCCCTAAAATTCAGTCCCTTGTCTCTGAATACTTTGGAAACCGCCAACTCAACAAATCCATCAATCCTGATGAAGCCGTTGCCCATGGCGTTGCTGTCCAAGCTGCGATCCTTACCGGTCAGAGATCCGAAAAGACACAAGACTTGCAAGTGCTCGATGTCACTCCCCTATCCCTCGGTGTCGCGTTGGTTGGAGATGTATTCGGGGTGGTCGTTCCACGAAACACACCTATTCCGACTAACAAGTCTCGTGTTTTCACCACGGTGGAGGACAACCAGACGACCGTTCGATTCCCGGTGTAAGTTTGTTTGGTCACCTGATCTGTGTCCTCACATCATGTGACAGATACGAAGGAGAGCGGATGAAGTGTCGTGATAATAATCGTTTGCTTGGTGAATTCAACCTGACGGGTATCCCTCCCATGCCACGTGGCCAAGCAGAACTCGACACTACCTTCGATCTTGATGCGAATGGTCTTCTCAAGGTCTCTGCACAAGACCGTGCTTCGGGCCGCAAGGCGTCCATTAGTATGTCTATTACTTGCCATGCGCGTCTGTCTACTCACCGTCTTCAGTCATCACCAATTCTGGTCGCCTCTCATCCGCGGAAATTGATCGAATGATCAAAGATGCAGAGCGATTCAAACAAGCGGACAAGGACTTTTCCGCGCGTCGTGATGCCAAATTAGACCTTGAGGCCTATATTCACCAGGTTGAGGCTGCAATCACGTCGCCCGAGATCGGCATGCAGCTCAAACGTGGCGCAAAGGGGCAAGTTGAGGCTGAGCTTGCGCGTGCGCTCGAAAAACTCGAGATAGAGGACTCGACATCAGACGAATTACGCAAAGCACAGTTGGGGATCAGACGGGCTTTGCAGAATGCGACTGCGGACATTCGCTAAGATATCGGCGGTGAGGTTCCCTGGTGTATCTGGTGTTATGACTTTCGTCTTCCTCTTGTTGCTTTATCCCCTGTCTATCATGTTGTATTAAAAAGGTGTAGATTTGCATGTACGTCCCTCTAGTATACGTGTGCGAGTAGGCAATGCAAACAAATAGCGTATACAAACCACGGACCAAGGGTTTGCCCGTGGGAAGTGCCCTCCACGGCGGCTCACGCGCGCCGTGTGGGTGGTGTGATCGGGGATTAAACTTAATTCTTGGCTTGATGCGAAGTGGGGATGTTGCTGCAGGTGACCTGATGCACCCAAGGTTGGTCTGACGTTTACGTTAAGGGCGCTGCGTATGGGCCCCCCTAAAAGCTCAACGAAACTGCAAGTCTGTTCTCTTTCCCATAACGAAGCGGGTACTGCATGAGTGCGTGTACTGGCAACTCGGGAACTCTCAATCCGCGGACCGGACGCACACCAAAGGCGCTCGGGTTCTGATAACCGTATACCTTCCGGCTTCTGGGCTCTGACCAGAAGGGGCACACTAATCGTCGGAGGTCTTTCTCCAGACCAATTTCAAACGCACGAGAAACGTTGATGGGACAAATGCATCGGCTCTGCATGCGGCGCATAATGAAGGCCATCTGTGTGCGTGTCACAACAGCGTGTAGATCAATCACTGGACCTGGACTACCTGCAGTGTATCTATGTGACACGCGTGAAGCCAGACCATCATTCATCATTATGAAAAAAAAATTAGATGGAACTGTCGTTTTCGGAAAGGTCGGAACGGTACGTGGGAGGCAAGGACCGAGCTTGGGAGTGGTGACCTGTTTTCCCACAGATACTGCCAGTTTCGGTACAAGAACAACACCCTTAAAACGCAGATAAGTGTGGAACCGAGGTAACGCTCTCAAACCGGCGGGACGTTGGAGAAAAATGGAAGTAAAGCACTAGACGCTGTGAAAGCAGCGTGGCACCCCTGTGTGGGGACTGGGGTTCTTGTGATGCATGTGTATTGTACTGTACAGTGGAGGAGGGTGGGTGAGTAACCGTAAAATTAGGATTTGAAAGTCGGAGTTTTAAAGATATGGCCGGAAGAAACGGCATTAGTAAGAGGGATTTAACTTACAGTATTTTATGGATTTTATTTCATTACGATTTGGACGATTTGGATCCAATTGACTGACAGCGAGAGGATTGCTCGTCCCCGCCTTGGTCTTGGTTGTCCACCGAGCCCATCTCTTGCTATTATCTCTTGTCTTGCTTTTCTCTCTCTACTCTACTTCCCACCCTCTCCCTCACTATCTTCTTTTCTTTTTTCTTCTCTCTTTTTTCTTCTCCCCTGGGAAGTTTAACCAAAATCACCTTCAGCGCCCTTCAGCCTGATTGATCTTCACGACCTCCTTTCAGCACCACATAGTAACCCATCCTGTCTCCCAAAAGTCACCTCGTACCTGTTCTCTATACATACAGGCCCCCGTTGGGTCTTCGTCTCGGTCACACAATCTTCCGGTAATAGCTAATCAGTATCCATCCCGCAAGAATATAATGTCTCTTTCCGCCGAGCAAGCTGGTTTCTCCCGCAATCCCTCGGGAAAAACTCCTCCCCCTGCCCCTTCAGCAGCTTATGCCAAGAGGTCCGTACATCCCATTTCTTCTCTTCTCCTTCCTTAATCCCCTTTAGAGCGCGCGAGTTTCAAGGTGACAGTATGATTGGCCGATACCGTCCCCCTGCCCTCCGTGCTCTAGCATCAGGCGGCTCCCCCCCTAATGACGTCTCTCCTTCAACATCCATTACCCCTACGGACAGCTCAGGCCTGCCACCCAACACCTATTCGTCTGGTTACAGAAGGGCGAGGGCCGGAACCTTACCTTCCAATGTGTCCCTGGCCGCTCAGCAATATGCTGCCTCCAACACACCTAGCCCCAGCACCATGGCGTCCACAGAATCGTTCGCAGAACAGCTGCAGCTCCTCCCCCCGCCAAGTGCTACCCCGCCGGCCCCTATACGGCCTACGCTGCGCCACTCAGCTTCGATCGCCTCCCCTGTTGCATCATCTGTATTGACGGAACGAAGCAGTCGCCTTCGTTCAGGTTCATTGACGACTCTTCCTTCTTCCACTAACCTGTCGAATCCTTTTGGTTCAAGTTTATTCTCTTCGTCCTGGTTGTCTGCGAACAATACCTCCTTCCCCGTTCTGGAAGAAATGCGCTCGGTCACGTCCATGGATCACGGAGCAGATGATTTTGACGTTCACACACTCGATTACCTTGGATTAGATGAGACCCATCACCGTCCACCCGCAGCAACCATCTCCGAGCTTCGCAATCAAGCCCAAGCCGTCATTGCCGGAAACCTCTCTAACCCTCCACGTATGCGTGCCACTACCGTCTCTCACCCTTACCGGCGAATGTCATCCGCTGGTAATTCTCTTCTTGCTACTCCGAACGCGGAGGAGGAGGAAGAGGTATACGAGCAGTCATATAGTCGCCAGGGAATGGACACTTATACTGACTCCCTAACTCCCGATGGCTACTTCTCTCGTGCGACGAGAGGCCTCGGACAGACAGAGTATCTGGGCGCAAATTTAGCTACCAGTCGACCACGCGCCATTTCCGTCGGTACCCTTGACGATCCTGCGCGGATAACGCGCCGCGCAACCGTCTCTGTGGAGCAGCCTGTCTACGAACTTTCATCCTCGTTCAATGGCACAAATAGCGCCCAATTGAGCCAAGCTGGTATTCTCAAGACCGATAAATCTTCCACCCTTCGCGCGGGCGCGTCGCCTTCCGTACGCTTCCCCGTCACGGAGGTGTCTGGGTCTCGGGCACCCTCCTATCTACTGACCCCGAACCAGCCCGGACGCGCTGTCTCGCCCAAGAGTGAGAATCCGGCTCAAATCCAGACTCCGACACGATCGCTGTGGATCGGAAATCTCGACAACTCGGTCACTAGCGAACAGCTTATCCATGTTTTCGCCCCCTATGGAGCGATCGAGAGTCTAAGGCTTCTGCCGGAGAAGGTAATAGGGACAGAATTTCCATAACAAAACATCTTTCTCACGAAACCGTAGGAGTGCGGCTTCGTCAATTTCGTGGATCAGGCGGACGCCGTTCGTGCCAAAGAAGACGTGCTCAACCGTCTTGGCGGTAACATCGGTATGCCAAATGGGCAGACGGTACGTATCGGCTTTGGCAAGGCAGATAGCGCACCAGCGGCTCCGGGTAAAGGTGCCAGTGGATCTTCCTCTAACGGGTCTTCCTCTTCGGCTGCTGGGAAGAATGCGGCTAGTCCTTCTATGAGCGGCATGGAAGCTCAGCTACAGTCTACGCCCACGCGAGCCCTTTGGATTGGTTCCATTCCATCAACAACGACGCCGGCGACAATCCTGAGCGTGTTCAGTCCTTATGGGCCTATTGAATCCGCTCGCGTTCTCACCCACAAGAACTGCGGGTTCATCAACTTTGAGCGCTTAGATGACGCCGTCAGAGCGCGCAAGGCCTTGAATGGACGCGACGTTCTCGGCAGTGACGTTGGCGCGATTCGGATTGGGTTTGCAAAAGTGCCTGTGAAGAATGGACAAGATGTTCCAGGGCAGGATGATGCCCCTAGCCTCAATGTTCAAGGCGTGGGCGATCTCAGTGTGGGTGCGACGATCCATGCACTGCGCAGCGTTAAGGGGGCATCCACAATCCCGGTTGATCAGCAAGTCCTCGGTGGCACGGTTGAGAACTACCGTTCCAACTTACTCCTGAGTATGATCGGTACCGGAGCCCACAACACTGCGTTTGTGAACGATGGCACACCTAAACCCGCTGGATGGAGTCCCACAGTGACGGAGCAGCAAATGATCATGAAGGAACTTTCGGGTGGTGCCCCCGACGCCGATGCCGACGTTCAGGCTTTGGCAGGTACGTAATGCCTTGCTTTGGTGCCCCGTTCCGGTTGCTGAGGTGAAATTGCAGACTTCCGCCCGCCAACAATGTACTACACCAATATTCCTTTGGTACCGGAGCGTCCGCACAATAGGCGCTGGGATGCTTCCAAGTTACGCGAGCTGCGTAAGAGGATGGACTCGAACACGATTTCGGATGAAGAAATCGAGCAAGTTGCTGCTGATTTCCTCGATGGGGAGATAGTCGATCTTGCCTCTGACTGGCTGGGCAACACAGTACGCTTCTTTAAGGCTGTTTCTCCTGAACTTCATTACTGATATCTTACAGGTTGTCCAGAAGCTTTTCGAGAAGTGCGCCTTACCCGCCCGTATGGCCATGCTCGAACGTATCGGTCCTCACTTGGCGATGATCGGCATTCACAAGAATGGGACCTGGGCCGCCCAGAAGATCATAGAATGTGTGCAGAACCCGGAGGAGATTGGTCTGATCGCTCAGCACTTACGGCCCTATTCACCACCATTACTCCTTGATCAATTTGGCAACTACGTTATTCAGTAAGTCTTTTTTTTTACCGTCGTTCCACGCATTATATTGATGACCTGCGCGTAGATGCTGCCTCCGATTCGGACAACCAGCCAACGACTTCATCTTTGACGCTATGGTCGACCGTCTATGGGAGATTGCCCAGGGCCGTTTTGGTGCCCGCAGTATGCGCGCCTGTCTTGAGAGTCCGAACATTACTATCAGCCAGCAACGTCGCATCGCTACGGCCATTATCCTCAACTCCATCCCGCTTGCGACGAACCCAAACGGCGCACTTCTGCTAACCTGGCTGCTCGATACCTCTGGTTTCACGTCACGTTATCGTCTATTAGCACCTCGGTTTACGCCACATCTTTCTCACCTTTGCACGCACAAGCTCGCTTCTCTCACCGTCTTGCGCATAGTAAACCAGAAGGTGGAACCAGAAGCGTCGAGTCAGGTCGTCGAGGCCCTATTCTCGTCACCGAACGACCACGTTTTGACGGACGTTCTTGGTGATCAAGTCAATGGCGTTGCTGTCGTTCACAAAGTGCTCACTAGTCCATTTGTCGACCCATACAAGAGATCAGCATATATCGAAGCTACGAAGCGGGTTCTCATCGAGCTGAAAGTGATCGCTACTCAAGCATACCGCCGACTCATAGAGGAAGTTGGTCTCCCCATCCCTAATTTCCAACCAAGCTATCCCAACGGCTCGACAGCTCCTGGTACCAAGGGCAAGTTCAGCGGTTCTTCGAGTTCCTATGGCGTTCCCGGTTTGCCATCAGGATACTCAACGCACGACCAGAACTTGGCGTCTATGATGGCTGCTTTACAGATGGGTGGACAAAATCCTCAATCGGGTCTGCCTCAACCTCAACCGCCTCAGCTTTCCATAGACCCTGGTTATAGCAGTCAAAGCATCCCTCAGCGCAGCCGGTCGTCCAACGCAGTATCCGCGTTCTCATCTGCTCCCGACTCTTTCAACAATTTCGCTATCAGATCACCTGAAGGTAGTAGTCCTCGCGTCGCCCAGCGCCGCAACGGCGGCCTTACAGCTACTGCTACTGCGTCTTCCACGATCCCCATGCCCACTATTCCCTATGGGAGTCAATCCCCTGTTCTAGGCTCGGCTGGAACTATCCTTGGCATGGGACAACCGTCCTATAGTAGCATCGGACCACAATCTGTTCCCCCGCAAGTCTATCAGCAGCAGTACATGTACCAAGTGTATCAACAAAACCCCCCAAATATGGGGGCATTCCACGCCTAAACCAGCATCGGCAATGACGACAACAAGCGTCTCTGACGCGTATGTTGTATGACCTCGATATTTATCACGTCGCTCGCTTTCAGCCTGTCCATCACTTGTCTTAAATGCGCTCTTGTGACCAATTTTCCCCGATTATTTACAACGACCACTCTTCAGCTGCGCGTGAGTTCGGTTGGCTTGATATCGCAATGTCTGCTCTCCTTCATATACCCCGAAACATCAATTGCTTGCATTTCCCACATTCCTTGAGCGTCGTTGAGGAGTTATGGACGAAGGTACCTCTAGCTATCAGAATTTTTTTGCTCGCTATTTCTCTCTAGTTTTTAACCTCAATTTCCCTATAGTCTCCGAACATGTATACATACATCAAAGATGACTGAAACTCTGAAACCGTCTGATAGATGAATCTACACGTTCTGCTGCGAATTTCGAGGTACGTATCACATCAATAGTTCCAACAGTAACGCTTTGTTGGACTAGTCCCACTTTCCCACTTTGGGTCATTCCGTCTCACTTGAACCCGCCATGGGTTCTGCTTCATCTTAAGGTTCGTTGAGATCGCCTGTAATCTGCTAATGTTCCTCAGAGGTCCATCGTCCTATAGAAACGTCGTATTATGGAATCATGTGTTAAGTGTGCAGTGCAGATAAGGGAGCACCATCATGAGCATATCCGTCAAAGTTAGATCTCGATACAAAACAGCGCATTCAGCCTCATGTTGGTCCTAACCAGTGCTTTGAGGACAGGAATCACGTATCCCCCGCCAGTGTCTGAGCTTTGATGCCACATGAAATGAAGGCCAGCCTCAACCCGGAGCCGCCTGTGAGCTATCAAGTCATTATCAGGTAGGAGTCAGGCTAGCGAAGTTGACTCGAACGATTAATAAGGCAAAACTGCAGGAAAACGTAGCTTGGTCGATAGAAAGCGCGACCTAGCAGGTTGGTTGATGAGTACTCACTACGAATGCAATGCATGGTTGAGGGAAAATCGTTCCGACAGACATGGTCGGGAGTGGGTCGTGTCGGGTGCGTGTCAGAGGACACTGGGTTCCTTTATTCAAGCACCCTGGTTACTCTCACTCTTTCTTGTGATTGTATGGTCGCGTTCATAAGTCTTAAAAGGGGAAAACGATCCACTTTACGTGTAGCGTAACATTTACCACATCTGAGCGCAATCATGCTACAACCACCATACCACGAGGATGTACAGGAACGGTAGTACAATGACAATCCACGACTCAAGAACGCCCAGAAATCCAGCTGCCTGACAACCACCAGTTCATGTGCCATTTGTCGCATGAACTTGCAGGAAACTGTGAACGCAATATCTCAGGTCCCACGGAACGTTTATAAAAGGAATCCCATCGATCTGTTTTGGCTAGCAACCCTTTCCACTTCTCATGTGCCATTCCGTCTCCGACTAGTTGAAGGACGTTTGGACCGATTCCCGAGCACCAGTAGTCGTATGACGTGAAGCACGGTTCTCCATTGTCGAGGCCTGCCGGAAGGGCACCCTCCGACGGTGACGAGTACCTCATGTGGGTGACCATAGCCTGATTCCCGCGGAGCGCAAAAACGATACGAATGATGGGGATCGTGAAGGGCCTATCTGATTTGTTAAGCAGGCCGCATTGGAAGGGATCCATTCTTTGGAAGAGATCCGCATCGGGTACACTGATTTTGCTATCGTTCTTCACTTGGACCATAATGAAGCCAATGTTCTTGTCGTCGAGGACAGTGCTGCCATACAGGTACGGGAAAACCATGTCAACGGCAGCTTGACCGGTAGCACCCAACACCGCTGCGCCCCGTGCCATGACTGCGAGTAGATATTGATGTGATACGAATTTTTTTTCTTGGGCTTGGATAAAGTGACTAAAATGTAGGTGTGC
>QLOZ01002622.1:0-25724 GCA_003314065.1 Lactarius sp. MG50 | reverse complement strand
ACACCTTGTCACGAGCCCATGTAAAGAAGGCAGCGACTAATAACTCTCCACGATCTCCCAAGTGGACCGAGAACCCACTTAGGACCTTTGAGAGGGATTCAGCTAAGTCGAAGTTCGAGGACTCCTGCCTCATGATATAGGAAGCCGCCTCCGAAAGGATAGGCTCGGAAGCGGCAATGCCACGTATGGTTTCCATTCCGTCTCTAATCTCGACGCAGACACGCATATGGTTAGCTATCTGCTTCAGGATCTTTTCAGAAGCATCATTCGGGGGTGCCGAGACGTATGCTGTGGTGTGGATGTCCAGGGCCAGACGCTGCGACAAAACGGCATACTGCTGTTCCTCTGTGAGAGCTGAGATTGTTGAACCGTGGAGTAGTTTTTCAATCGCAAAATAGAGCAACCTATGGCGGACGCGCTTGTCGCCGAGATCATACATTGTACCCCACCTGGAAATTTGTGAGACGACAGAAAGACGCAGTAAGTTGCGACTTACAATGGCCTTCCCATGTGCGCGATGCATTCCGAGGATGTGATTTCTTCGAGTGTCTTGTATTTCTCAAGAACCTTGCGATTCCACATGAGTTGGTCAAAGCCAAGTTCGATGAAAGGATGAGGTGGTTTGAATTCGCCTCGGGAGACGCGATTGGAAGGATCGTGAATACGTGGCGGCGAAAATTGCGAAATCTTGCCAGTAGTGGAAAGGAAGAACGTGAATAGTGAGGATTCGGAAAACACCTGAAGAGCTCGTCGGAGTTCACTGTAGTTCGACAGTCCACTCGTTTCGTCCCAATGATCCGTTAACGAATGGGCTTCATCGAATGCGATGAAGACATCTGCCATTAGTCGTTCTCCCTCCAAAGGGGTCCTGTCACAGACGCATTCTTGAAGTCTTTCAAATGCATCTCGTAATTTGTCATCGCTCGGAGTTTGGGCGTGATCGTCTATGTCCTTTGAAACAGAGCATTCAGAGAAGGATAAAAAGGACGAGGAGGAGGAGTCAGTGTACCTTCTGAGCTTGTCTAACAATGTCCGCGTAAAATTTCTGCCTGTTCTTCCCCGTACTGGCAAACGTCTGCCCATTTGACATGAATTCCCTGAATTTTGTTATGCGGTCCTCCTTATTATCGGCACTGAGCGCAATAATCTTGTCCTTGGTATGGTCAAACAATGACAAGAGGAAATGTGACATCCTGGAATAGCATCTCCGTTGGATCTCTGGATCTTTCTTGTCATATTGCGTGAGGAAGTCGCGAACAGCAACGTCGGGGGGCGGGAAGCCTAGAAGAGTATAACAGGCCATAAAGGTAAAAAAAAAAGAGGAATATACGCACCTTTGGTTCCCTCCGGGCGTATGTTGATAGGAATCAGGAAATGACTCTTGGAGAATTCGTCAAGGAGGCGCGACTTTCCCATTCCAGACGACTGGACGATGGAGCAGAAGCGCGCATAATTATGCACCTGAGCCATCTGTTGGGAAACGTGAGCTTCAAGTGCTTTCAGCACGGCCTGGTCGACAAAGCTCGCGTTCCAGGAAAGCTCAGCAGCTAAGTAATCAAACCGATTCGTTGGTACACTGCCACGTCTAAGTATTTGGGACTTGCCTCTTTGTGACGATTCTTCTGGAATGATCATATGCGGGGCGGGTAAAACTATATGCAAAATGATCATCGAGCCTCTCGATAGGTAGAGGGACAGAAACAGGGGCCTTACAGCGGGGCGAAGGATCGGGTAATTTGGTCCAAAATACATCTTTAAAATATAAAGGGTTCATAAACTAGTTCATCCCGAGGGCTAGAAGCATACCGTGAAGGATCACATCCTTCCAGTCCTTCTTCCTCGTGGCCTGTTTCGCCAGACCAATGAAATCTGATGCTTGTGTGCGGGAAGCGTTCTCAAGGAAAACTTCGCGGGAGACAAGAGACTCGGCAGTAGGGGTGTTTCCCAAGACATTCATAAGGCTGTGATGGATAAGAGACAGAAGGAGGGAATCGTCATCCTTCACAAATTGCATCCTATCCGCCATGGTCGAGAGCAGTTCGGGGGAAGGAGAAATGCGCCTAGGATTCGTCTCTCTACGATTGCCTTCTATCCTTGCAACGCTTTCCGTCGTTGCAAATCCTTCCATTGGAAGTGGTGGAACAGGTTGGTGATCAGTCCGAGAGGGGCCAGGAGAAGGCAAGGGATTTTCTGGCTGAGCCTTGGCCCTCTTCTGCCTGTCAGTAGAAACCTGCCCGGAACGCTTCTTCTTGGTCATCCCAGATGTTAATGGACCCAGTGGCGGGAAATAGTGGGAAGCAGCAAATTCAATCTTACGTCACTTGCCACTGTGCCGCGGAATAGCGGGCCGATCTGCCCGATCTTATACTTGGTACAGTATGCGACCGCAGCGGTCGCCACCAGGCCTGGTGGTGCTGTTGCTCGCGAGCGTGCTGCAAAGTGGCAATGGGCACATCACTCAATGGCGTGTCACCCATGAACAGTCGTTGCGGCAATATATTGTGCCTCTATTGATAATTAGGCCGTGTGACTTGGAGGGATTGAAGATGCACACAAGAATGATACTGGTAATGATTGCATGATATGGAATGGTAGATTCTCCACGGACATGATCGCCTATGTTACGTGTAACAATTGTATGATATGATAGATTCTCAATGAATATCAGAATATGATCGCGTATGTTACATGCGAGATCTTTATGATCAGCCATGGTCGGCGGCATGATCCGGTCCAACTTGAATATGGCATGATCATGCCCAATCTGCGATGGTCATGAACCAAATTTATGGCGAAGTCTATAATCCCCCATCATGTTTCTGCACTTTTTCTGATGAACTTCGAGCAAGAGTTCCCGTTTTTGGTTCTAGAATGGACGGCATTGGTGATTTCACCTTGCAAAGTGATATTGTGTCACACGGATTATCCTTAGCAGGCCGCCAACTCGGATGTCGTACAGAGATGCTCTCTACCCTAGGTGCTTCTCAGCGCCCTCAACCCACATAAACCTCCTCACATCTCTATCCGCATATCAGGGGCCAACGCGGACAGTGAGACTTCCGGGGGCAGCCGTCAGCGGTGGAGGTACGATTGCTAAAAGTGAGCACGGACAGCGATGCGTCGTTGCAGGAAAAGAATGTGTGTTTACTACTTTTGACCGCCTTGTATGCGCAACATTTAGCTCGGATCGCATTCACTCATAGCTTTGCGCATCTCGCGCGTTTCCGATTCGCAAACTTCACTCAATCCAGACTACAAGTCTTCCGTTGGCCGAGGTGGTCATCGCATCGATGCGTCGCGCAATTTGTGGACCGGAAGCGGGCTGAAAATGGTATGTCAGCACTGACGTTGCTTGGGGCCGCGGGAGTAAGTCTCCGCATTAGAGGGAGAAATGAACTTGAGGAACACCCAGGTTACGATAACAAGATCCTCAACGAGTGCACTGAATGGTGAACTTATCATGTGGGACCCAACAAGATCGGTCCTTCCAAGTACGGTGAGTGACCGAGATGGCCTGAACACCTTGCGCACTGTGTAGACATCCTCACGTAGGGCGTCGGACCCGCCTGCATCTCCGCTCAATACATGTGCTCGCTTACTCTCCCATCGTGGCCAACTATTGTATGACCGGCTCTGCCGACGGCGACATTAAGGTCTGGGTAAGCCAATAATCCATTATGGTGTATGCATACCTTGATAATAAGCCAGGACCTGCGGCCCCAGGCTGCGGGATATGAGGAACTCTGTCATAAGGCTTCATCACCCTACTTCTGTTCGCACGGCCGCCTTCTCATGCAGCCAAGCTTGTCCTGTGCATGCCGTTGTCGGACTCGACAATGGTAGCCTATATAGGTCAGCTGGCTTTTACGTCGTTCCCCCTACCCCGCCTAATTATTCTATGATCAGGTATGATTTCTCAATGAGCTCAAAAGGGCAGCTTGATCGGTTACCCGTTGCCCACACGGATCCTATTCTCGCGCTCGACTGGTGCGCGCCAGATGGAGGTGGCCCCAGCGCCGGCGGATGGATCGCCAGTGGCTCGCTCGATTGGACGGTCAAGGTGTGGGACCTCACGGGTCCGCACTTCGAATGCCCCTATACGCTTGCAACCCAATTTCCCGTACGTCGCGTTCGGTGGCGTCCGGGATACGAGTGCGAGCTCGCCATTGTGTCGAACGCAGAGTTTGGCACAGGCCCGATGTCGGACATCAGTGACTCTGGCGCGGTTACGGATGTCGACTTGGAGAAGCCGGAGCTGGCTCCTGCGAAGAGAAGAACGGATATCGGAGATCCGGTTGGAATCTGGGATGTTAGGAGGGGATATATTGCAAAGTGGCTTGTAGGAGGCCCCGCAATTGAGGGTGGCGTGACAGGTACGTCTTCTTTACACCTATAGACTGAGCCCGAATTGATGTTCACTCCCTTGATGATAGATATCGAGTTCCGTGACTCGCACGCCCTCTGGGCGCAGCACCCCTCTGGGACGTTTGCTCAGCTCGATCTCAGGATTTCATATCGCCCATTGGACGCTGTACTCCGTCTTGCGGCATCGTGGACTGTTTCAGACTCACTTACTTTTATGGTGGATAAGAAGTCTACATGGGAGGTCCCGTACGATGACCTGTGGGTTTTTTCTTTTCCATTTTTAAAATTTGTTTGAGAGCCTCATACATTCCGCTCCTTAGAGATCTAAAGGCCAGGCCACTCCGAAATCGAGAGACAAGCCTTACAAGTCGATCGTGCAAAGTGTAGGAACACACGTATTCGATCCTTCCCACCAGGACTCGGATAGGTTTTCCATTCTTGCAAAGGGATATGTATTTGATGGATCCGACAAAATCAAAATATGCGAGATCAACGCACAGGTTACCCTGCAAGTAGATCACCATCAAGTATTCCAAATGTGGTGTCTACTACGGTCTCTTTTCACTCCAGCTTCTGCCTCCCCAGAGACATCCCGGCCACCGACGCCGCCACTATCTCCCTTGCCACTATCCTCTCACATCCTGCCTCATTCTCACTCGGCTCCTCCAGCAATCCCAGCTTCTGCCAATGTCCTATCTTCCAGCGCTTCCATCCCATCGCCTGACACATCGAGAGGTTTGTCCTCCGATCCCATATCGACATCCCATTCGCCATACCCTACTTCAGGGGGCTGTCCGCATCCAGTCACATCCGCATCGCCATCACATTCACCGTCTCTCCAGCGTGTTTCCAGTGCAACGCAGGTAACCACAAGCCCTCAATCGGTGCTCAGCACACCATCTACGACCTCCACCCACCGTCGCTTTTCCCGCGACATCCCTCAAGTGCAGGATTCCTCGCTGACCGTCTGCGTGGGATGTCATCCTTTCGACGACTTTCAGTCACAACTCCTTCCCCCTCGCCGATCGATAACAATAGTTCTCCCAGTTTGCGCCACATCGGCGAGGGCGCGCTAGATGACTCAGATTCGAGCGACATAAGCTCCCTCCCCTCCGTCTCTGCCCTATCACCCACCGCGCAGACAGTTGCACATGCAGCATTCTCCTCGATCCCCCAAGCGCACCCCAGCCCACTCTCACGCGTGGCCGGCGCAGGCCAGCAGACGTGGACTGAAGACGAGCGCGAGTTCGACGACGACTCGCCCTCGCCCGCCTCCTCCGAAACGGATTCCGACGACGAGGCGGCCCCGAAGCGGATCCGCGCGCGTTCCCTATCGCTGCGGTGCCGCGCCGCGACGCGCAAGTCGCAGCGCGACGATGGCGGCGGCGCCGACGGCCGCGGCCGCGCTCGTGAGGCCAGGCTCGCGCAGCAGCACGCGGACCGTCACCACGCACGATGAAGCGGACCACGAATATCTCCAGTCCGCACCGCCGGGCGGCGCGTCGCGCATCGCGTCTGCCGGCATGTCGGATGGCCTGTTCGGTTTGAGCACGGACCCGCGCGCTAACGCGTTGGACGCGCAGGACGTCTACGTCCGCGATAGCGTGAGGAGACGCGTCGAGGAGATGCGGGAGGCGATTCGCGGGGCGCTCCAGGAGGCGCTGGAAGAGTATGCGGAGGCTGGGGACGTGCAGACCTGCGCGATGATGGCGCTGGTTGCGTCGACGGAGCTTCGGATGGGCCAGCGACGGGCACAGTCGTTTGTAGAGGCCTACATTGGTACGTCGCTCGCTTTCAGCCTGTCCATCACTTATCTTAAATGTGCTCTTGTGACCAATTTCCCCGATTATTTACAACGACCACTTTTCAGCTGCGCGTGAGTTCGGTTGGCTTGATATCGCAATGTCTGCTCTCCTTTATATACCCCGAAACATCGATTGCTTGCATTTCTCACATTTCTTGAGCATCGCTGAGGAGTTATGGACGAAGGTACCTCTAGCTATCAGATTTTTTTTTGCTCGCCATTTCTCTCTAGTTTTTAACCTCGATTTCCCTATAATCTCTGAACATGTATACATACATACATCAAAGATGACTGAAACTCTGAAACTGTCTGATAGATGAACCTACACGTTCTTGTGCTGCGAATTTCAAGGTAAGTTACTTTCCCTACCTTGGGTCATTCCGTCTCACTCGAACCCGCCATGGGTTCTGCTTCATCAAAGGTTGCACGCGCATCATCTGGGGAAAAGGGCAAATTGCCATCATGGACGGGAGTGAGAATACCACCGCACGACCCTCAAGTCTCGCCCTTGCCGACAGCACGTCAGCCGTGGGTCAGCGAAACCAAAGATGAAGGTACGTATCACACGGCGCGCCAAACATCTCAACTACACGACGGTTTCATTAAATTTAAGCTGTCCAGAGAGACGCCAAGGACCCTCGATTACTGGTCAATTTGAACCGGCTCCGAGTAGGAACAGTACACGTTGACCATCACATGCAAACGGCGAGAACGGCGAGTTTTTGACTGAAGCTCAAGGGCTTTCCTTTTGCACTTGACCGACTATAACATATCACACACATCTCTCATGATGATATCTCATATCTTATTTTGCGTCTTTGGTGGTGGGGCGCGTCAGGGTTGGGGGGTTGGGAACTTGAAGCAGGGGAGCTTGGATAATGAACTGTTCGAGTCCCGCGAGCGAGCTGAGGAAGAGGCGGCCAGGGCTAGTATAGTAGCGGCACCCGGCGCACGCCACGGCTGCCGCTGCCGCGCAATCGCCTCCGCGTCTCGTCCCTCGTCGTCACGCTTCTCGAAGAGCGCCTGAATATTGGTGTTGGCAGCGTCGGCGGGGCTACGGCTGCTGCTGCTGCTGCTGGGAGTGCGAGGCAGCTCGCGGAGAAGTATGGGATGGATGTCGAGCAACTCCAGAGCCTCGTGCGGCTCGTGAACGTGCCTAGCGTGCGCGAAGGCGAAGGCGTCCGTCGGTATGTTAGGGGCGCTCAGAGCGGAGAGGATGTTACGATTGCGGAGGTGAGTTCTTGAATTTATTTATTTCTTGAAGCGGTTTTTGGCCTGCCCCGTTGATGGCCTGCCATGTTTCGTTGATTCATTCATTTTTAGGTTGAGTGGAGGGAGCCAACGAACGTTGATGATGCTCCCGAGCGAATCAAACACTCTTACTAGTAGAGTCCCCTGTCGGAGGTACTGGATGGCACAAACTTCTACGCCGTGTTAAAATGTTGTCCGCTGATCCGATTGCTTGTATGGTTTACACCTGTACTGTACATCTTAAGGTTCGTTGAGATCGCCTGTAATTTGCTAATGTTCCTCAGAGGTCCATCGTCCTATAGAGATGTCGTATTATGGAATCATGTGTTAAGTGTGCAGTGCAGATAAGGGAGCACCATCACGAGTATGTCCGTCGAAGTTGGATCTCGATACAAAACAGCGCATTCAGCCTCATGTTGGTCCTAACCAGTGCTTTGAGGACAGGAATCACGTATCCCCCGCCAGTGTCTGAGCTTTGATGCCACATGAAATGAAGGCCAGCCTCAACCCGGAGCCGCCTGTGAGCTATCAAGTCATTATCAGGTAGGAGTCAGGCTAGCGAAGTTGACTCGAACGATTAATAAGGCAAAACTGCAGGAAAACGTAGCTTGGTCGATAGAAAGCGCGACCTAGCAGGTTGGTTTATGAGTACTCGCTACGAATGCAATGCATGGTTGAGGGAAAATCGTTCCGACAGACATGGTCGGGAGTTGGTCGTGTCGGGTGCGTGTCAGAGTAAGGACACTGGCCCGGGCACTGGGTTCCTTTATTCAAGCACCCTGGTTACTCTCACTCTTTCTTGTGATTGTATGGTCGCGTTCATAAGTCTTAAAGGGGGGAAACGATCCACTTTACGTGTAGCGTAACATTTACCACGTCTGAGCGCAATCATGCTACAACCACCATACCACGAGGATGTACAGGAACGGTAGTACAATGACAATCCACGACTCAAGAACGCCCAGAAATCCAGCTGCCTGACAACCACCAGTTCATGTGCCATTTGTCGCATGAACTTGCAGGAAACTGTGAACGCAATATCTCAGGTCCCACGGAACGTTTATAAAAGGAATCCCATCGATCTGTTTTGGCTAGCAACCCTTTCCACTTCTCATGTGCCATTCCGTCTCCGACTAGTTGAAGGACGTTTGGACCGATTCCCGAGCACCAGTAGTCGTATGACGTGAAGCACGGTTCTCCATTGTCGAGGCCTGCCGGAAGGGCACCCTCCGACGGTGACGAGTACCTCATGTGGGTGACCATAGCCTGATTCCCGCGGAGCGCAAAAACGATACGAATGATGGGGATCGTGAAGGGCCTATCTGATTTGTTAAGCAGACCGCATTGGAAGGGATCCATTCTTTGGAAGAGATCCGCATCGGGTACACTGATTTTGCTATCGTTCTTCACTTGGACCATAATGAAGCCAATGTTCTTGTCGTCGAGGACAGTGCTGCCATACAGGTACGGGAAAACCATGTCAACGGCAGCTTGACCGGTAGCACCCAACACCGCTGCGCCCCGTGCCATGACTGCGAGTAGATATTGATGTGATACGAATTTTTTTTCTTGGGCTTGGATAAAGTGACTAAAATGTAGGTGTGCAGCGCGAGTAACCTCTCCAAACGTCTGCTTTTCGGCTTTCGATGGTCCTATCGACGGTGTATCATCGAGCATTGATTGGAAAATTGGCCCGAAAAAGAGACAGGAGAACAGTTCCTCGACGGAGAAGTGACGACAAAACTCTGGAAGAGGAGGCGGAGGATGTTCCACGAACACCTTGTCACGAGCCCATGTAAAGAAGGCAGCGACCAATAACTCTCCACGATCTCCCAAGTGGACCGAGAACCCACTTAGGACCTTTGAGAGGGATTCAGCTAAGTCGAAGTTCGAGGAGTCCTGCCTCATGATATAGGAAGCCGCCTCCGAAAGGATAGGCTCGGAAGCGGCAATGCCACGTATGGTTTCCATTCCGTCTCTAATCTCGACGCAGACACGCATATGGTTAGCTATCTGCTTCAGGATCTTTTCAGAAGCATCATTCGGGGGTGCCGAGACGTATGCTGTGGTGTGGATGTCCAGGGCCAGACGCTGCGACAAAACGGCATACTGCTGTTCCTCTGTGAGAGCTGAGATTGTTGAACCGTGGAGTAGTTTTTCAATCGCAAAATAGAGCAACCTATGGCGGACGCGCTTGTCGCCGAGATCATACATTGTACCCCACCTGGAAATTTGTGAGACGACAGAAAGACGCAGTAAGTTGCGACTTACAATGGCCTTCCCATGTGCGCGATGCATTCCGAGGATGTGATTTCTTCGAGTGTCTTGTATTTCTCAAGAACCTTGCGATTCCACATGAGTTGGTCAAAGCCAAGTTCGATGAAAGGATGAGGTGGTTTGAATTCGCCTCGGGAGACGCGATTGGAAGGATCGTGAATACGTGGCGGCGAAAATTGCGAAATTTTGCCAGTAGTGGAAAGGAAGAACGTGAATAGTGAGGATTCGGAAAACACCTGAAGAGCTCGTCGGAGTTCAATGTAGTTCGACAGTCCACTCATTTCGTCCCAATGATCCGTTAACGAATGGGCTTCATCGAATGCGATGAAGACATCTGCCATTAATCGTTCTCCCTCCAAAGGGGTCCTGTCACAGACGCATTCTTGAAGTCTTTCAAATGCATCTCGTAATTTGTCATCGCTCGGAGTTTGGGCGTGATCGTCCATGTCCTTTGAAACAGGGCATTCAGAGAAGGATAAAAAGGACGACGAGGAGTCAGTGTACCTTCTGAGCTTGTCTAACAATGTCCGCGTAAAATGTCTGCCTGTTCTTCCCCGTACTGGCAAACGTCTGCCCATTTGACATGAATTCCCTGAATTTTGTTATGCGGTCCTCCTTGTTATCGGCACTGAGCGCAATAATCTTGTCCTTGGTATGGTCAAACAATGACAAGAGGAAATGTGACATCCTGGAATANTCTCCGTTGGATCTCTGGATCTTTCTTGTCATATTGCGTGAGGAAGTCGCGAACAGCAACGTCGGGGGGCGGGAAGCCTAGAAGAGTATAACAGGCCATAAAGGTAAAAAAAAGAGGAATATACGCACCTTTGGTTCCCTCCGGGCGTAGGTTGATAGGAATCAGGAAATGACTCTTGGAGAATTCGTCAAGGAGGCGCGACTTTCCCATTCCAGACGACTGGACGATGGAGCAGAAGCGCGCATAATTATGCACCTGAGCCATCTGTTGGGAAACGTGAGCTTCAAGTGCTTTCAGCACGGCCTGGTCGACAAAGCTCGCGTTCCAGGAAAGCTCAGCAGCTAAGTAATCAAACCGATTCGTTGGTACACTGCCACGTCTAAGTATTTGGGACTTGCCTCTTTGTGACGATTCTTCTGGAATGATCATATGCGGGACGGGTAAAACTATATGCAAAATGATCATCGAGCCTCTCGATAGGTAGAGGGACCGAAACAGGGGCCTTACAGCGGGGCGAAGGATCGGTTAATTCGGTCCAAAGTGCATCTTTAAAATATAAAGGATTCATAAACTAGTTCATCCCGAGGGCTAGAAGCATACCGTGAAGGATCACATCCTTCCAGTTCTTCGTCATCACGGCCTGTTTCGCCAGACCAATGAAATCTGATGCTTGTTTGAGGGAAGCGTTCCGAAGGAATACTTCAAAGGAGACAAGAGACCCAGGAGCGGAGAGATCTTCCCGGACTTTCTGGAAGTTGGTATAGACGAGATGCAAAATGCCTGTATTGTCCATGTTGCCAGTGACAAATCGTGACTCACGCGCCATGGCTGAGAGTAGTTCGGGGGAAGGAGGCCCGGGCCTAGGGTTCGTCTCTCTACGATTGCCTTCTATCCTTGCAACGCTTTCCGTCGTTGCAAATCCTTCCATTGCAACATCTTCCATTGGAAGTGGTGGACCAGGTTGGTGATCAGTCCGAGAGGGGCCAGGAGAAGGCAAGGGATTTTCTGGCTGAGCCTTGGCCCTCTTCTTCCTATCAGTAGAAACCTGCTCGGAACGCTTCTTCTTGGTCATCCCAGATGTTAATGGGCCCAGTGGCGGGAAATAGTGGGGAAGCAGTACTAGTAAATTCAGCCTTACGTCACTTGCCACTGTGCCGCGGAAAAGCGGGCCGATCTGCCCGATCTAGTATATGAACCGAACCTTGCTCGTATGTAGCGGAATACAAATGCTGACTTAAAAAAACGACAAATGAAGGACGCGGGTGATACGACTAATCTGACTTACAATGCTCGACATGCTGTAGTAGACTTGTCGTCATTGTTGCCATCGTACTGCAATGTGTGCCACAAAAAGCAGTTAGACAATAAGACATCTATGAACTGAAGCCTAGAGCAATTCTGGTAATCCCCACATCCTACTATTCCTCTGCATCCGAGTCGTGCTCCACAAGTGGCCGTACAAACCCTTCAAGTGTTGTCTGGAACGACACCCAGTCAAACGATTTCGCCCCATCTTTCGCGCCATACTTGAGTAATAGTTGTGTGAGCTCGCTTCCCTCCGCCAAATCCAGAGGAGTCATCTGGTTCTCGTCTTGTGTGTTTACATCTGCTCCGTGTTCAAGAAGTAGCAACGCGATATCGAGGTCTCTGAATGAGGAAGCCCAGTGCAGAGCCGTCCTTCCTAATCAATTCCGAGCATCGACATCGGCACCGTGCTTCAGCAACAGTTGTATGGCCTCCAAATTGAGATGGAGGTGCTCATCAAACGACACCAAACATAGCGGAGTGCTCCGGAAGTAGTCTCTGACATTCACGTCGGCTCCACGCTCGAGCAATAACTGCATGGTCTCCAGATTTCCTATTTCTGAAGCAAAGTGCAACGGAGGGTAGTAGTCTCTGGCATTTATGTCTGCCTCGTGCTCCAGTAGTAGGCGTATAATGTCAAGGTGCCCGCGAATTGATGCCACGTGAAGCGGAAGACCTTGAACACTACCCCTGGCAGGTACATCTTGCGGACGTAGGGAGATAAGGTGGTCTACCAGACCGCGGAGACCACACGCGGCAGCGTAGTACAGGGGGCTCGCTTTGGGTGGTGATGGACGTTCAGCGAGGCGCCTTATAGACGGCACCTCCCAGCTTCTATCATATCGTGAATCCAAATCCAGGCTGAAAAATGTGGCTTGGTCGAGTCAAATAGTTGTTCCATGCCATCTCGCATCCAGGACGACACATCACCAACACGGGCATGATCCACCCAGTGCTGAGCGGCGTAACAAGTCAACGGATAGTTCTTGAGTTCATTTTTATCGATGTCGTCTCCTAGCTGGAGTAGAGTGCCGAGGCAAACTTGAGCCAGAATTTTGTGCGCGGGCTCGGCAGGTATGTAGTACCGTGATACTTTTCCCACCTGCAGGGAGACCAGCCGATCTGACGTCAAGAACTCCTTCACCGAGAAATGCGAAAACGGGACCACCCTCGAATCATCGACGTTGACGATGGAAATTAGGCTGGAACACGCCGACAGCATAGCATCTTCTGTGTTCTCTGGACGCCAACCCGTTACTAGGTTTGGAGTCTTCTCCTAGTCGAACCGAACCGCGAGGACCTCTGCGAGTTCTTCTACGGATATCGGGCGAAACGACACGATAAGGCACTGGAATAGACGATGCGCGTGCTTTCATTTCTCCTCTGGGATGCCCAACAACGTCCTTTCATACGTTTCGTCCAGAGTTGTTGGGAGCTCATCGAGGATGCGCCGAATACTTTGCGGGAAGGAGTGACGCAGCGTGTCCAGTTGGCAAAACACCCAGCGAAACCTGCATGGTAAGAATGAGAGAAGACCCCGGGGGATAGAGACGAGGAAATCTTACATTCCATCTGCCCTTTCAGAGAGCGTACGGATTACCAGTTGCTTATCTTCCGCTCTCCATCTCCGCACCGTTCTGTCTGAATGAACGATGAAACGGACATAATTATCGATGTCGCCCTTTTGTCCATCTTGGTCGTGAAGGGAAATATGGCAAGATGCCAGGGGCCCGAGAACGGTTCGGATGTCGTGTTCAGGACGACTGGTTACGAGTATATGCAAGTTTGGGAAACGTAAATTGACTAAATCTTCCACAAGGTTCACGACTTTCTCAGACGGCGAAGGGCTACCGGAGGTGTTCGGACATTCGTCCACTGCGTCCAGAATTATGTAAATTCGGGGTTGTCCGTCGGCGTTGAACATGTCCTTGAGATATTTTATTAGCTTCGTCTCGCTCGGTTGCTCCGCGCCGTCACTGTGCGAGGCATACCGTTGAGAGAGAACACTCCAGAAATGATCAGATTGATCGCAGAGCTAGCTGTTTTGCAGCATGGCCGGAAAAGGGATTAGCGCGCAGCGTAAGGATAGCTGAGCGGGCACTGTGTACCCTCTTTGACATTGTGGTTGACCTCCAGATTTTTCGCCACTGTCATCCGTGTTTCTTCCTGCGTCAGCTTGTCCAGCCGTTGTAGTGCATCACCCACCTCTTTCCTTCCCGCCAACTTCTTCATAAAGGTTTCTGCTGAAAATTAAACAAAGAATGACGTGTCGAATAAGTAGACTGACTGATTCGCCTCTGCTTTATCTCTTTCGTTGAGAGGGCGAGGATGCAAAGCACCTCGGCCATTACCTTCCCGAGCATGACTGTCATTTCCGCGGTTAGAGGTATCGCGGAGTAAATCCTAAGGCGAGCGAGGAAGCTTGGGATAGGTTCGAAGAGATCAACAAGGACATCATGGCTCGCGGCAACATCTTTTGCTGCCTGATATATTGCCCGTTATACAGACAGATACCGAGGAATTTAGGAAGACACTTGCCGCGAGAAGAATGGCAATTCCACCAAAAATTACTTTCGCGGGGGAGAATGTCTGGAAATTGAGCGTTCAAAATGGCGGCGATACGGAACGATAACCAGAGTCTTACCAAGCCAATGCCTCACCGAGAGTGGCGGAAAACATGTAGAGAACATGTACAGTGGTGTTAAGCCACCTCATTAGTAATGTCTGATCCCTCTTCCCAGCTTGATTGAATGCGGCGAGGATGTCATCTGCGGAGTCACAGGTGTCGAACTCTTTGGTGACTGAATGATCTCGGAGGTCTCGTCCGGTCTTCTTGTATTCCTTGGAGGCAGCATCGAATATGGATAAGAAAGTAGAACGTGTAAAGCGGGCTGAGGACATAATTCTAGTTGGTCCAAGTTGATACGAAAGAGAGGGAGTAAGTGTTCAGGCTCAGGCTGTGCTTCACTGGTGGAACAAACGGACGCACGACGCACCGCCTATTAGATTAGAAAGCCGGAGATAGACAACTGATTGATGCTTATTAATCGACCATTGAGCGGCCTGCATTGCCATCTTACTTCCGGCGTCTCATTGTCGCCCGTAAAAGATGTTCAGAAGACGTACAATCACTGCACTGAACAGCCGTAGGTGGTTTTCACACCGTTCAGGTTTACGCAGGTCCCCCACCGGCCTCGTCAGAGGTGTGGCCGTGGCTACATCCGTTGCGGCAGCAGCAGCAGCAACCACCGTTGCATTTCAGCAAGCCATAGCGGGATCCATACACAGTGACAGCGCACCTCCTAGCGACCCTGCAGCAGCCGGCTCCAGCAAGGTCAACCCCGGGGCAATTGTGAAGGTCGGTGGAGACGAGGAGGAGCTTAGACTGCTCGTATGGGGCTCGAACAGGTTCGCGTTGACTTCGTCTGCTTTTGATTTCTCGTCTCGCCTCTGTATCGTGCTGCTGCTCACGGGAGTGCGCACTTTTTCCATGCACACCATCAAGGTCACGGATCATCTCCCCGGACGCGTCAGATGCGACTCAGATCCGTACGCCTGCGGTGGCTTCGTTTCTCCAAGATGTGGCACTGCGCGATTTAGCTGTACATGCCACGCATGCTGTCTGCGTCGATGGACGCGGGGACGTGTATCAGTGGGGTGATGGGTTCTTCGGACAAGGGTCTGCGTCGGACAACCGGAAGCCTGTGCTGACGCTGCAGGGCAAAGTGCGTCTTTGTCACATTCACTGCATGTAGGCGGTCTTTTTTAAATTGCAGTACGCGCAGGACATTACACGGGTACAGGTCACGGAATCCCGTGTCTTTGCACTCTCAGCTTCTGGAAAGGTATACGTGATATCTGCCCATGCACCCCAGCAGAAACTAGGTGCAGGCGCATCGACACCCTCCAGCACCCTGTGGTGGGGCACAGGCTGGTTGTGGGGTGAAAAGGCAGGGGTTCATTCCGAGATAGTGCCCGCTCAAACACTCGCATGGGGCGAGAGGTGAGTGACCCCGTCTAATCTTTGACAGTACAGAAGTTATGGTTGATCGTCACAATAGAATCATCTCCATCGCTGCTGGTCGAGATCACCTGCTTGCACTGACCTCTTCCGGCCGCACTTTCGTGCATCCCATTACGAAGAACGCCAACACCCATGGTCAACTTGGGTTCCGCAAATTCGACATCCCTGACCCCTCATCCGAAACCTCGGCATCGCGGCTTCACGTTGAGCTCACACCCAGGGCCGTTACTGATCCGTACTCCAAGAGCTCCCGCTATGCACGTGAATCATCATCGTCTGCCACGTTGCTTCCCGTATCTGAGAATCTTATCGGTGTGGATGATACGAACCTCAAGTTTTCTGACAGATTCTTCGAGGTTCCGGCACTGAGAGGCGTTCGTATCGTCCAAATCGCAGCTGGCTCACGATGCAGTTTCGTGAGAACTGACACCGGAAGGGTACTCGGCTGGGGCGCTAATGACTACGGGTGCGTTATTTTTGTCACCTCCTAACAAGCCTATACCCCTTTTTACGATATGGCTCTCTAAACAGGCAAATTGGTCTGGGTGGGAACGTGACGCTCGACACCATTACGGTTCCTACAGAAGTCGTACTGTGGAGGGGCACACCGAGCGGCACCCGTACTCAATGCATCGACATGAACGTGGGCGGTGACTTGGCGTTCTTCACTGTCGAACGCGTTGACGGAACAGCGATCAGGAACGTTGAAGTCCTGTCATGTGGGAATGGACAATACGGCGGATTGGGCAACGCATTGTTTAACAACGCCCAAAGCGTGCCTGTGCGCACAAAAGCTGTCAGTGGTCTCATGGAATGTACGTCAACCTCACGAATCAAACAACGATATGGCATAATGACGTCTAAATCGCCAGTTTCGGAAAAGACAAATAACCTGCAGCCCATTGAGCCGCATGCGCTCTCCGTATCGCCGGATGGGCATGTCCTACTCGCACTTGACACGCATTCACGTGCAGGACCAGGTGGAGGCGGGAGGGACCTGCTCGCGTGGGGGACTAATTATGATTATCAAATTGGCAACGGGAAGCGCGCTAGCATCGCGGTACCAACTACGCTCGAACCCGAAGAGGGAGATCGGATCATGCTAAGGAAGCGACGGGCGAAGGTTGTGCGAGATCTGCGAGGAGGAGTATGGAGACGAGGGGTAGATGTTGAGCAGGTTGCGATTGCGGGGTATGGAAATAGCTTGGTGTATTGGAGGATCGCTTAATTAACCCCTTTACCGCTTAGAGGACATCCCCTCCCCTCCCCTCATAAATAAATAGTCTCCCCTACAGTACAATAGTAGCTCGCGCTCCTTTTCATATCAGCCATGTCCACATCCTTGTCATCATCAATTGACATCCTCTCCCTCACTTCCAGTTCAAGGCTCCAGTGGGCGACTGATTCTCCCTCAGATGAAGATGAGATTGTGTGGTCCTTATCGTCCTCTGCCGTGCTCTCCTCTTCCTCCCCGCCCAACTCCCCCCTATCCGACACGGCCGACTTTGTGCTCGTGCCGCGTATGAACACCAATGCAAGGGCAATTGCAGCTGCTGCCGATCTGGATGTGTCCGTGTCCCCAACCGCCGACCCGGATACGGTCGCAGAAGCGCTGGCCGCTCTCTCCCTGAGCGCTACCTCCCAAGCCCGTCGCGCCCACGGCCCCCTATCGGTGCCCGCATCCGCTGGCTCCGTGCCAGCAAAGACGAAGGGCCGCCATTCCGGCCGGAAGGGTGCCGCTGCCGCGCCGGCGCCTCCGAGTCTCCCCGCGGAGGGAGCACAAGCAACGCAGACGCCGCCCCTCCCACTCCCGCCGAAGGTCAAGCGCAAGAAAGCAAAGAAGGCGAAGGCCCCCTCGTCGCCGTCTTCCTCTTCGGCCGCCCGGGGAGAGGGGGGTGGCCTGCAGAGCGGGGCGAGTGGTAGTGATGGCGTCATGCGGTCGTCGTCGTCGCCCGTCGCGAAGGAGGAGAAGAAGAAGAAGCATCTTGGGGGTTCCTCCGCGGCTGCTGCGTCGCAACCGAAGAGACGGACGGAGACGGGCGCGTCCGCTGCGGCTGAGGGGGCGGCTCCGCTGATCGCCTCACACGCGGCTGATTATTCTACGACGTTGCCGACGGGGCTCGACTTGGGTGTCGTCGTAGACAGTTCGCTTTCTGAAAGGGGCGGGGAAGTGTCCGAATCGTCATCGTCGACAACGACGACGACAACTACTAGTACTACTACCACAACCACCGGATTCCACGAGGCACATAAATACATGACCTCGTGCGTGCGCTCGCCTCGCTCTATGTCCGCGCTGTGCACTAACCAACGTCTTCACGATCATCATCACCACGTGCCTGCCCCTCCCTCTTTTTTTCAAACTTTATTTTATTTTTACTCTCCTTGCTATCCTGTCATTCCGCGCAGATACCTCGCGCATCCGCCATCGCCCGGTAACAACGGCTCAGCGCTGTTGATGCTACAAGCGCTCATCCTCGAGCTCGGCTGCCTGCCCAGCGTGGCGGCAGGCAAGTTCTCGATCCCGGAGCTGCCGCGGACACTGACACAGGCCAAGCTACTGCTGAAGAGCCATGCATTCATCAATGTGCGCGACTACCTCGCCGTGCGGGAGCAGGGACAGGCCGCGCTGCGGCGTGTGATGCATCCCAGCCGGAAGAGCCTCATACGGGAGGTGCGGAAGGGGAAGGGAGTCCCTGTTCAGGAGGTCAAGAATGCTGGCCTCAATGTCCTTTTGGTAAACACGCGCTTTTGAAAACTTGGTTGCTGTCCCCTTCATTCTGCCCTGAACCTGAATGCCTGAACATCCACGTACTGCTACCGATATCTACCTGTCATCTTCAATTACTAGTAGTCATATAGTCTTCATCTGTATCCTCACTTTGTACCGTAACACGTCTTGAATCCATAACAACATTTCTCACGTTGGTCACCCACTTTCCATCAGATCCTCTTGAGATTTGACGTTTTACCCGAATACGCAAACAAAAGATGACTAATATTGTAATCCGGGTCAACGAATGTCCGACACTGTCCTCCCACTTAAGTATCTCTAAGCCGCCGACAAGAGAGCCAGCCCTAGCACGGCCCAAGGCTAAGGGTGATAAGTATGTTCCAACAAAATGAAGCTGCAACGTAATAATAACGCTGGGTATATGGATTGTGAGACTGCCTATTCAAAGGCCGACTAGGCGCGAGGGCAAGCCCGGACAACACCCGCGAGATCTATGACGGCCCGATTCAAGATTTCAAGGTTGTCATACTGCCCATTGGGAACACTGCCGCCTGGCTGGGTAAGACCACTTGGCTGGGGAAGACCACTTGAGGGGTCAACGCTCATGTTCGGGCTCGAGGAAGCTGGGGTCGAGCTAGACAAAGCTGCCGGGTTAGGTGTAGCAGAGGTTGTACTGGTGGCCGCCGGCGTGCTGCTGGCCTGCGCAGGGTTAGGCATACTCGTACTGGAAGGCGGTGGAGATGGAGGTGGAGGTGGTACGTAGGTGCTCGAGGGGGTAGGAGAAGGCGGGGGAGGATCGTTGTGAGTAGGTGCAGGAGGGGGAGGGGGTTGCGATGTTGAAGTGGGGGCCGGGGGAGGGGGAGGGGGAGGGGGAGGGGGGGGAGGAGGTGCGGGCGCGGGCGCGGGTGCACCCCCCCCCTCCTGCCAGTCACCACTGAGGACACCAACACCAAGATCCGCGAAATATTGGAAGAGGCCTTTGGTCATATCAAGACCGTTGGGTGGACAGCCTGGGCACTGTGAAGATAAAGATGAAATGGCAAACCAACGAAAATGGGGTAGACGAGACGAACCGAATCGACAATTGTAGCGGTATGTGTTTTACCATTAGCGGTGATAGTGATCTCTTTACCACACCACGGGCTTTTAAATGTAGTTCCGAATTGCTTTGAAAGGTAGAAAAGTCAGTTTCCTAGACTAGCCCAGCAAATGAACAAGGATACTGACAGATTGACTCAGAGCGACAACCTGTATAAAAGTGCAAAGAGATGAGCTTAAAAAGATTTGTATAAGAATGATTACCCACAAAATCATTGTCCGAATACTTGTCGCCACAAGCTGTACTGTAGGCAAATAATTAGGGAGAGAAGACATGAATAGAATGGAAAACACATACGTGCCGCCGTCCATTGTGTAAAAAGTAAAACGGTATCCGTCACGCTTCCGCAGAATGTCGCTACGGGCGCGGACAGCTAAGTCTGAATGACGACGTGCACGGTGGTCACCGTGACCGGCGAAGACAGAAAGAGGGAGAGAAAGCGCGAGGAGAGTGGTTACAAAGGAGCGCATTGCGAATAAAAGGAGGGAATAAAAGAAAAAGAGAGGGACGTGGACACGAGTAGAAGAGTAGACGGAGAGAAAGGTCAAATGGCAACCTTTTTATGTGACAGCTCCTGTGACAGCGGCGACTCCGACAGACGGCGCCACCGCGGCGTTCTCACTGCCCGTCGTCGTGACACCCCTTACTCAAGTTACATACGTACAAAACAAATAACACCACAGTGATCATTTTGGCATAATTGCTACTGTATGCTGTGCTTTGAGCAGCTCAAAGGCCAAGGCCGGTGTCGGCTTGGCTAGGATTGGTCATGCGAGATCATGATCGTTCGCTTACAAATTCGGGTCCATCGCGCTTGGTCGCGTCTGTCTAAGTTTCCCGAAGAGTACACCATCAATGTCTTGCAGCCAACCCTCTCATTCGCCCTACATGCCTTCCCGAAGGCCCTCAACGCTCTTGGCCCTCCCGCTCCACCATGCTTCATATGGCCTTCCGCGCACCCGTTTGCCACCTGTAGTCAACAAAACCTGTTCCACCATCTAAACCCAGTGGAATGCCATCTAACCCTAAGTTATCCTCGGCACCCTTCGCTTCCCCTCGGTTCAATCCGGCCTTCTTACCCCATCTGGTTTGAAGCGACAGCTCCACGCGTCATTGGATGAGCGCTGGCGTTTGATTGGCGTTTGAATATGGGCGGTTCTGCTCGTGCCTGTCCTTACGACCTCTCTTCGCTTGTTATGACTTGTGCATAACCGTGTCCTTTCGCATTTCCAGAACTCCCTTTTGTGTTACACACAGGCTCCGGCTTCATGACATACACACAGATTCCCACCATGTACTGCCTCGGGACCCTGGTGCTTGATCGAATCACATCTGTTCCCACCCGTTGAATCCCTTCACTGGGTGTATTCCATCAGGGCAGGTCTGACGACGAGTTACGAGGAAGGCGGTGCCGGAACAATGTGGGATCACGTGTTGTAAGTCGAGTTACAGGACCTGGTGCACCGAGATGCGGTCCAGTTCTGATACGGACGCGGAATGCTATACGAGCAAGCAACGTACAAGGTCCGGGCAATATGCCCTTGCGGCCTAGGCCACGCACAAATCGCCTCGATGCGATCCCATTTCCCTACCACCGCCCCTTGTCTGCGTTTCTTGCGCCATGCCTTTGCGTTCCTCCACGCGAACATCTTTAGATGTGACACCAGAAGTATGCCAATGTTCTTCGGAGCAGACCACCATACAGGATGCAATGTAGTCAGGGCTCTGCCCTACATGAGCTTGCTCGACCCAGTGACACTTCTGCTGGATTTGCTCGCCGTGGGCCGCCTTGTTCTCCCTGCTGCGCTCCGCTACAGGAGGCTGCCGCAGAGGGTTGAGGATAGCTGAAAGCGTTGTAGAACGTTGCTTAATCCACGTTGCTTTATGGCGAACGGATAGCGGGTCAAAAGGCTGTTGCATGACCTGGTGGGATAGACGGGCACGTACAGAGAAGCATGCAACTAGAATGTCAGGGATTGCGCCACTGCACTGCAGGTGGTGTATGAGGGTACTGCTTGACTTACAAGTGGCCTTGGACCTCGTGCATCGGATGGTGGCAGCCTTCAAGGAAGCCCCCGGGCTGGGTCTTGAGACTGCCATCGAGTACCAATCACCCACCCCCAACTGCGACCCTATCCTGCATAGATAGGCGCACTACAACACTGCCGCGCAAATAGTCTGTCTCTCGCCGTGGGTCCAATAACCTTTGATGCCTCTGTGCTCAAGGCCGGCCTGAAGCTGCTGCTGGCGCACTTCCGTAACCGTGTTGCACATCTTCATCCTTCATTATACACCCCGTCTGCGACGACCCGTTTCCTCGAGTTGGCCTGTGTCCATTGCGAATGCTCTTCCCCACCTCTCTGACGCCTTGGAGACCTCATCTTTGTCGTGTTGGTGCAGCATCAACTGCTCGACGAATTTGTCTACCTGGCCGATTCTCCTCTGCACGTAGCCGCACTCTCACTCACACCCAGGCATTCTTGGACAGTGGTGCCCTGCGGGGTGTCGCAAAGAGTTACTACTCGCCGTCAGGATTACTTGGGCTGTGCGTTGGCAGTCGCAATGGTTGCATGTGGTGAGGATCGCCGGCAACATGAATGAGGGCAGCTCAATGATGTGGCCCAGCCGAGGGGAAGTGTGTCATTGAGGACACACACCGGAAGTTCGAGCGCTTTGCGCAGTCCAGATCGGAGCGGAGAGCAGACCCTGTGCGCACAGCGAGAAGGTCAATGGAGATGTTGCGGTTGCGGTAAGCGGAAGCGCGGCGGAGTTCGCCGTGTCTGCCAGGTCAGGTGACGAGCGCGTAGCTCACGGTGGTCAGAAACGTCACGGTACGTGCCCCTTGCCGTTCGGAGTATGTGAAGTGCAAGGGTCAGGCGAACGCGTGGCGTGGTCGCAAGACTAGTGGTGTAGCGGGGGGAGCTAAGCTTCGAGAGACGGGTCGGCTGCGCTGACGATGCCATAATTTTTTCCACTCGTCTTGCTGTTGTAGCGATGCTGTTGCCTTCCCCAACAAGAGGTAGGGTGAACTATTGTAACTCTTTCTCGCCTTCTCTTATCACGATCGAATGTGACATGAGTGTGTTACAGGTGGTCTCCATAAACAACATCTCATCGTACATGTGCGAATCTGTGGTAACAGGAACGTCACTAGATCCCTCCGGGTCTTTTGTTGCGTGTTCAAATTGGTCTTGACATCGCGGGGGGCTTTCGCGACTGCCTCCTCTAGACATGAACCTATCCACCTACGCGGTTGCGGGAGAGCACAAGCGCAGAATGGGGATGCTAGAGCCATCCCCATGGAAGAAGGTTGGTGACGTATATTGATATCGACTAGTCGTGATGCGTATCTCCCCTTCCTGAGGGAAATAAATCAAGTCGGCACTCATGTTGATATTCACCGATATTTACGCGTTGGTTGATGCCATTAAAATCGTACAGCCCCACCAGCCCCCCACCGCAGTAATTCGGTACTTCTTGCATGCGATGGACCCACTTGATTGATTAACTTGAAACAAACGAGAAGTCCCAAAACGACATCTGGGGTTTCGAGGGACCCAAATGGTCGGCTATTGAAGTGCGATCGAAGCTGAAAGAGATACGAAACCCGTTTTACTTCACAAAGCACAGTTCTTGGAGAGCGTTACATACTGTAGATGGCTCTGCAGTCGCCCCGGTTCTCGTGCTACTCTTTCGCGCGAGTATACTGAGGTGAGGGCTTGTTTTGCTTCGCTTTTGGCCTGTACTTACATGAAGTAAAATAGGTTTGTTCTGTATGAGCCAGTAACGCACTTATCGAACGAGCTAAACGCGCTGTACTGGTAATCTTATCCTGGCCCTTTCATTCGGTTTCGATCGCACTTCCCTAGCCGACTATATTGACTGATTTGACCTCTCGATATTCGAGAGGAAGGTCCACTGGAGATGCTCCGGAATCGAAAGCCCGGTAAGTTACGTTATGTGTTATGCACTTTATCTAGCATTATGCCTTACCAGTGGCCCGAGACTAGTCAGAGGACAAATTCATACTGGGTGTCATGCCGAGCCCAGGCGTCACCGCCCGAGTAGTGTACCACGTTTCGTTTACCAAAAGGTTCGTAGTCCCGATGTCACGACGGTGTTCAATAATATATTTCGCCATCGTGATGTACTCTCACAAATTGACTCCGGCTGAGGTCGAGAGGGTTGAATTTGCGAGTGCCCTCATCAAGGCAATCGGGGTGCATACATTGTTGAGCCCTTTCGAGCTCAACACGAAACACGAAAAATCTTTGCACCCCCACGTTTGATGCACGCGCACCCCATGCGCCACGAATATAGTGAGCGGCGGTCATGAGCACCGGAATTGTGGAGTAATGCGGTGATCGTGAATGTGGTGGCGGGCGCTCTAGCCCGTCGAGACGTGGGAATACCATCATCATCATTGTTCACTGTCTAAGGTGAAACTACAACGCATTGAAGTCCAATCACGCAAGCAGTATCCATTCACCTGACATCACCTTGCAAGAACCCAAACGAAACGCATATAGTCATCATGATTGGCTCAGAACGGGTGCACGTGTACAGAAAATCCCCATCATGGGACTACGCGCGCTGCCCCCTCCGCGTCTGCGTCCTCGCACCCGGCTCGCAGTGATAGAAGAACAACAGTCTCCAGAGCGGTCTACTTTGACCTTGCCGGCGTTGGCGGCGTCAAGACGAGCTGCAGCCCAGCCTGCGATCCATTGTCCGACTCGACGTCGACAAAGACGGGCTGGTTCGGTTTCAGGTTGAGCGACGCGCGGGAGCCCTTGTCCAACGACGACCGTGACTGATCCAGGTCGGACGAGTCTGAGTCTGCCCACTGGTACCGGCGTGGGTGTGAGGCCGTTTGGTGGCGATTCAGTGCGCCCATGTGCTGAAGAGGTGATTGTTTGGCTCTGCGCCGAAGTAGTACGAAGTGGACCAGAAGTACGCCCAGAGAGACCAGGAGAATTCCAGAGAGAACACCTGCGAGTGCGATCGCTGTCAAGGCGGGGAAAGGCAACAGCGATATGCTAGGTCAGCCACCGCCCGCATGCGGAGGCCCTGTCAGCGGCCACTTGATAAACAAGACTCACAGGGTGAAATGTTGACCAAGGGATCCATGTTATAACGAATGGATTTGATGAAACAACGTGAGCCTGTGGGAAATAGGAATGTGTTTTCTAAGCTAGAAGATAATATCTGTGTCCAACCGTCTTGGTTTGGCACCAACTTGTACTGTACTGCGGAGACTCGGAGTCTCACGTGGTTTCGACAAGATAAGATCCTCAATTCGAACGCCATCACGGCACTCTCCAACTCGACCTGAACTCCGTTGTCGTACTGCGGTGTTATTCTCGGGAAGTAAAAAATATTTTGGTGTGAGGTGAGGGACTTACGCAAATGGAGACAGATATAGGTCTCTGTGTCCCTTATGACCTCAGGCTGGCGCTTCCTACGTAGTATGATCTTTGATCGGAGCCGCCTAAATCCGTCGTGGTTGCTCTTATCTAGCTCATAGAGTTTGTTATCAACGACGTGAGGTCCTTTTGCGAAGGTTCGACGCCCGGGGCCGGGATCGAAGAACTTCGGAAGAAGGTCGAAGTAATCACAATGCAGCGACGGCTAGTACTGTATTATTCCTGGAATACCGATCGACTGATCACGAACCTCAGCTGATGGTTATCCGCAAGGACCAACGCACGTCTCCCATCGGCTTTGCTCGTCGGTGACGGCCCCTCGAAACTGGGGTGTAGAGCTGGTATGCATGCTGGTAATCAACTATGAATTCAGTGGCAGCTCTGCACCGCAGCACAGATGTTGCATACCCTTGCCTTCACACCGGCATCCATGGCGTAAGAACGCAGGTGTACTCCTCGCATGATCGAGTCGTAATGGCTTTATTTCCTGCCTGCCTTTACAAAGAACACGTGTTGTCATTTGGGCTACTCTGCAATGTATCTACTGTACACAGATATCAGTATCGAATCTACACAGGTCTCCCCCTTTCATTTCTACCAAGGTACACTTGTACAGATTATCTAGGATCTCGTAAGTATACCAACTAATCATCATCGTCCGAAAAACTATCCTCGTCACTTGACTCGTCGTCTAGCTCACCAATACCCCACGTCTCGGCCTCGCCGGTACAGTCAACCGGCTCCG
>QLOZ01002615.1:0-17684 GCA_003314065.1 Lactarius sp. MG50 | reverse complement strand
TCAAGGTGCCCTTCCCGCTGCCGGACATCATCGTCGATCGCCTCCAGGTGTGTCGCCGCGCGGTCAACGCTCAGGGCATCGCCCGCCCGAGTCGGGACTTGGACGCGCTCGACGGGCTCGTGCTCACCGCCGAAGAGATCAAGGATATCGTGTCCTCGACGGGCCTTTGGCTGGTCGTGCGCGAGGGCATCGGGGGCGTCGGGAAGATCAGCCGGAAGGGCGACGGGTGGCGTATACGCGCGTAGAGAAGGCGGACAGCCCGTCGGGTTTGCAGTTGCGGTGCCATCCTCGCGGGTGTCGATCCGGGTAATGCTGTGTTACTACTGTACTTCTTTTTCTCGTGCTCATCATCTTTTTGTCTTTTTTTTACATGATCTTTGTTTTCTCTTAGTATACATTTGCGCGTCGTTATTCCCTCACATTTCATTCTTTTTGGTTTTCACGAATCTCCTCGGGATCTTTTTATATTTGTTGGATGCGCGAGTATGGGTACTCGAATCGAACATGATGATGCTGCTTGGACGGAATGACACGGTGATCTCGTGTGCGATGTGTGATTTAGGTGCTACTGTATCGAAGAAATGTGGAGGTATGTTCCTGAAGTACTAGGAAGACTCGACGGAAGAAAAAGGACGACACGGATTGTATCAATCCCCTTATAGCGAGTCCTAGAGTCCAAGCTGCACAATTCGCTCGTTCGAACGCACATCATCATACTGTAATATCGTGGTATTGCAATCACCCCTTTCCCCCTAATAATAGATCAACGATACATCACCGCCCTTGGGAAATGCCTACGCGTCCAGGTAACCGACCTTACCTCCCGCCGCTGACAAGAAGTTGAGGAAGTTTGCTCCGCGGTACGATGGATGATGGCAGCTGCCTGTATAATATCAGTACAGGCATCCACCAAGGTAAAAGTTGACACTTACTGCCCCTACTGGAGTTGAAGCGAGCCGGCCACGCTGGGCCCTACATTCTCTCGACGCCGTGTTTCAACAATAATTGCTCGATGTCGTACTTTTCCCTCTGCCTCTCTACTTCCGATATTGTCCAGCTGTACTGTGATACTACTTGGAATGGTGTCTGGCCTTGGCCGTCCCGCACATGTACATTTGCACCAAGCTCCAGTAGCTGCTGCACGACCCTCAGGTCACCCCCTCGTGAGGCAAGATGCAGTAGAGACTGGCCGTCGTTGTTCTGAGCGTTTAGGTCTGCACCATACTTCAGTAGCAGCTGTATGAGTCCCATATGTTCCTGTCGCAATGCCGAATAAAGTGGTGTCTTGACGTACACAATGCCGCTCCAGGCATTCGCATCTGCATTGAATTCAAGCAGTAGTTGTGCAACATCCAGGTGTCCTGCTTCCGACGCAAAATGGAGTGGGGTCTCTAGCACTGTATCCTTGGCGTTTATGTCGGCACCGTGCTCGAGCAGTAATCGACAAAGCTCAAGATGTCCATACCATGACGCCCGATGTAACGGAGTCCATCCGTCATCATCCTTGTCATCGACACTGGCACCGTGTTCAAGTAGTAACTGTGCAATTTTGAGAAATCCCATTGCAGATGCAGCATTCAATGGAGTCCCGTAGAAGCCACCTTGCGGGTCTGGAGCCTGAGAGCATGTAGTGACCAGCCATTCTGTCACGTCATGGAAACCACACAACGTGGAATAGTATAATGGATTGGGGAGAGAAGGGTTCTCTGAGATCGCTGAGTTTTCTAGCCCAGTCATTGTATCCATGTTGTATATCCAAATCC
The DNA here is from genome assembly GCA_003314065.1 of Lactarius sp. MG50. Taxonomy (NCBI): domain Eukaryota; kingdom Fungi; phylum Basidiomycota; class Agaricomycetes; order Russulales; family Russulaceae; genus Lactarius; species Lactarius sp. MG50. The sequence goes on along the minus strand of QLOZ01002615.1, from coordinate 15,921 downwards.
ATGCGGAAAAATGGGGCTTGCCGGGATCGAAGAGCTGCTTCATGTCATGTTCTGCGTACGATGATACATTCTCAAATTTCGCATGATCGATCCAGTGCTGGGCAGCATAATGAACAAGGGGAAGTTTCTCGATACTGCTTCTGGTCACGTGATCGGCAAGTTGGAGTAGAAGGGAAAGGCAGGCTCGTGCCATAATCACATGCGCGGGTTCAAAGGGAATATAATAGCGCGAGAACTGCCCCTTTGCGATACGCGTCGAAGTCAAGAACTCTTTTACGGAGAAGTGAGAAAATTGCACAACCCGTCCCCCGTCCACGTTGACGACGGAGATCAAGCTCGAGCATGTAGATAACACCGCACTTCCTGCATCTTCCGGCCGCCAATCCGCTTGAAATATGGGACTTCCTTCTCCCTCGAAGTCGAACGCAAGAAACTCCGCAAGCTCCGAGACCCGAAGTGGGCGAGATGCCACTGTAACACATTGAAACAGACGGTGGGCATATGCCCACTTTTCCTCGTCTATGTCCAATAACGTTCTCTCGTACCTCTCATCCAACGTGGCAGGTAATTCATCTAGAGCCCGCCGAATACGCTGTGGAAGACACCTGCGGAGCTTGTCTAGTTGACAGGACACCCATCGAAACCTGTATCATGACGTAAGCCAACATTCCAATCCACCGTAGCAAACGATATCTCACATTCCACCAGCTTGTTGACTGAGCCTGGAGATCACGAGTTCTTGATCCTGCTTTCTCCATTTACGTGTGCTCAGGTCAGATTTGATGAAGAAGTTGATATACTTGTTAATATCTTCAATTTGTCCACTCTCATTATGAAGGGATACCGTATGAGATGCCAACGTCTGGAGAACGATCTGGATGTCTGCCTCTGGACGGCTAGAGACACAGACATGTAGGTGTGAGTAGCGTAGATTGACAAGCCACTGCACAATGTCCAGGGCACTTTCTCGAGGGGATGGTGTGCCAACACTTTGAGGACATTCGTCGAGGGCGTCAATGACAACGAATACTGGGCCTTGTTCCGGGATTGCCAACATCTCCTTCAGGCATTCCTTGAGCGCGTCCTCACTGGGCTGCTTCGAGCCAGCATTATTCGCAGAGTAGAAGCAAGAAAGAATATTGCAACAGGGATCTGACTGTGCAGAGCGTTGGATAAGGATTGAAGAGAGTAATGCCCGCGCGTCCTGCTTTGACTTATCCCTAAAGTCATAGTAAAAGTACGATATCGAGGCTAGTCCGGCATCGCACATCCTTGTGATGTCTTCAACGATCGTGGAGCTAGTCCAAAATATTAATGCTAGGAGAGATAAGTCGAAGAAGGCGTACCATAGGACGCTTTTCCCGGAACCCGCTTCAAAGGCGACTCGTCAGAACAGCAGACAAAAGGAGCGTAGAATATGCGTACGATTACCGTGGACCCATAATAACGTGCCCGTCATTTTCCATTCGCAGAAAGTTTCGCCTTGGACGAACCACGCCGCGGTGCCTTCGTGGTGAGCTTTCTGTGCGATATTGTGATTTATCGACGGATCAGGAGGAGACAACCATCGTCGAAAGTTCTCTTGAAACTGGTCACCTACACGGTAGCCTCAGCCTCCACCGCTAGCGACAGCACTACGACTGGATTAATAATTGAACGCACGTTTCGATTTGTTTATGTCGCCTGCGATTTTCTGCACGAGTACTGATACTATTATTAGTTTGCGGTTCTATCCGACGAGTGAACCTTTACCGAGGGCCTGGTGGATATCATCTGCTGTGGCCCTACCATCTAAATAAAGAGCAACGTTCATTAGAGCGTGTGAACCATCAGAACCAAATGAACAATCCCAGCGTACCGTCCATAACCACCTTCAAGTTCTTCACAAGGCCGTAGACGACTTGGAGGGCCTGCGCAGCAGTCGCTCGAGCCTCTTCTTGCGTCAATCTATCTAATCTCTGTAACACCGCTTCGACGTCATTCTCTCCTAACAGCTTCTTCCCAAATTTTTCTATGACGCGTTCAGTCACTAAGCACCAATCGGGGAAGATCATGAACTCACTCAGCCATCCTTGCTTGACATGTTTTGTGGCAAGGCTAAGTGTAGAGAGTAGTTCGATTAGAATCTTTACTATTATCTCAGTGATCGCCGACGTGGGCGGAATCTTGGTATAGATGTCGAGGCGTCTGAGAAAGGTTTCGATCGATTCGAAAAGATCAACCAGTGCGTCGTAACTTGAGCTAACGTCCTTTATTGCCTGATTATGGCCATCCATATCATAAGAATGCGCCAAAAGAAAGCGAGATAAGAGGTACGTACAGCAAGGAGTAAACCGATTCCTGCGAAGATCGCTTTTGCGGGTGGGAAAGGCTGCAGAATTCGTGTCATCGCACAGCTGGATCATGATGGGACGAGTATCAAAGCCGTACCAAACCGATACCTTCACCGAGAACTCCACTAGTGGAAAGGGAATGCAGGACATGGACAGTGCGCTTGAGCCATTTGGTCATTTTCCCATCGTCACCTCGAAATTTAAGGAAATCGTCTGCTTGCTCGTGGAGGATTGCGATGACGGAGTCAGTGGAGTCGCATCCTCTGATCCTGACTGTGAGTTGATGTTCGAGGAGATTTGACCCTGCTTGCTTTTCATATTCGTCGAGGGCAATCTCAAAGAGTGATCGTAGATCAGAGGGGGGTTCGACGGACATAGTGTTTGAAGAGAGGATTAGTATGTTGTGTAGCCGTATGTCACGGTACCACTGGTACTACAGTACTAGTAGTAGGTGGGTACAGCCTCTGATACTAGAAGCCGCCCGCAGAGTGGCTTGTCTCACGCTAGTTGTTTGGATTGGTGTGAGTGGTGTCCCATACATTAGTATCCATCTAACTATGTGCTAGTGCCTGTATGTAATCTGTTCCCTTCCGTATTTCTCGGGTTTCCACTCTGCCTTCACACGAGACTACGACTCTTCTATGTTGGATTCCAAGTAGATGATCACGTTGTCCGGATGTGTAGGAGAGTAACGTGCGATATTGCTGGCACTCGCTTTCTTCAGTAGTTGCGTGTGCAAGAGGCTAACACGTCAACATCGCCTGGCATTTGGGTCTCGGTTTTTCACCAGAGCGAGGTAGGCACGTGATGTCCGGAACCATACTGTACGCCACGCCCCGGAACCACAGACAGAGTGCACACTCCTGCTTCATCTGCCCAATCGCTCGTTTCCAGAAGCGCGCACACTACATCCCCGACCACGCCTGCGATTGTTCGCACCGATATCAACTTGACGCTGACGCTGACCAGTGGTCCGAAAAAAGATTCTTTGGCAAGTTCTTCAAGAAGAAGGATGGCCAGCGTCATCTCCGTTGTCCTCCTCTCCCTTATCACTTACAACGAGTAATTCGCTTTCTCGCGCGCCATGCCTACTAACAGGGCAGTCCTCGGTCGTGTCCCTCAGAGCAGCCCAAAGCACAGTTCAAGGCTCGGGTCCATCGGTTCGCCAATCCCTGGACAACATCCGGAGCCGTCTACGAACCGTCCATCATACAAACGAGCTCGCATTTGTAGCCAGCAGTCCTTGGGATTCACTCTTCATGTAGCTCACCGATACACCCACCAAGGGGCCGACCTCACAGTTATACGTGGATTATGCGTCGATGGATCAAGGGATCTAACGACCGTCTCTTGGACAGCGCTATCTGCCATATGAATTCTCTCGGTATATCAGACGAGCGGCGAGAATCGCGGATCCAACCAGAGGGAGGCGCTGTCGAGGTTCAGTTTGTGTGGACTCGTGGAAAGAAGAGAAAATTGCGCGAGGGCAGCCAACCGGTCGGCGTGAATCGTCGATCCAACGTCACGGGCCCGCACAAGTCACCCTCGTCATCCTCGCTAAATCGCTTGGGGACGATCGACGGAGGCGAGAAGCGGCTGTCCACTGCATCGGGGCATAGTATGTCGACAGCGAGCGAAGTTGGGAGCGCGGCGGGGCGCGCATGCGGGGACGACGAAGGCGGCGACGAGAGCGACCCGGAGGACTCGGAGACTCCCTGGACGTGCACGCTCGTCATATCCCGGCTCGGCGCCGCCGCAGGCACAGGCACAGGCACCAGCCCACCTAGCGCGAACAACAACGGCAGCGGCGACTCCTCCCCGGTCGTGCGGGTGCGCGTCGCGACGTTCTCGCCGACGCCGCACCACCCCAAGGTCGTCGCGCTGCTCAAGGTGCCCTTCCCGCTGCCGGACATCATCGTCGATCGCCTCCAGGTGTGTCGCCGCGCAGTCAACGCTCAGGCCATCGCCCGCCCGAGTCGGGACTTGGACGCGCTGGACGGGCTCGTGCTCACTTCCGAGGAGATCAAGGATATCGTGTCCTCGACGGGCCTTTGGCTGGTCGTGCGCGAGGGCATCGGGGGCGTCGGGAAGATCAGCCGGAAGGGCGACGGGTGGCGTATACGTGCGTAGAGAAGGCGGACAGCCCGTCGAGTTTGCAGATGCGGTGCCATCCTCGCGGGTGTCGAACTGGGTAATGCTGTGTTACTACTGTACTTCTTTTTCTCGTGCTCATCATCTTTTGTCTTTTTTTTTACATGATCTTTGTTTTCTCTTAGTATACATTTGCGCGTCGTTATTCCCTCACATTTCTTTCTTTTTGGTTTTCACGAATCTCCTCGGGATCTTTTTATATTTGTTGGATGCGCGAGTATGGGTACTGGAATCGAACATGATGATGCTGCTTGGACGGAATGACACCGTGATCTTGTGTGCGATGCGTCCCTTGTCCGTGTGTGATTTAGGTGCTACTGTATCGAAGAAATGTGGAGGTACTCGGATCATTGGGTCAGTACCAAATCAACCCCGTTATAGTGACGCGAGACCTGGAGCTCAAGGTGTATTGTACAATCCGCTCGTTCGAACGCACATCACACTATATTGTAATATCGTGGTATTGCAATCATTCCTTTCCCCCTAATAATACATCACCACCCTTGAGAAATGCCTACGCGCCCAGGTAATAACCTTACCTCCCGCCGCTGACAAGAAGTTGAGGAAGTTGGCTCTGTGGTACGATGGATGATGGCAGTTACCTGTATAATATCAGTACAGGCATTCACACACCAAGGTAAAAGTTGACACTTACTGCCCCTATTGGGATTGAAGCGAGCTTGCCACGCTAAGCCCTACATTCTCTCGGCGCCGTATTTCAACAATAATTGCTCGATTTCGGGCTTGTTTCTCTCCCGCTCTACTCCCGAGTTCATCCAGCTGTAATCCGGGTCCGACACTACTTGGAATGGTGTCTGGCCTTGGCTGTTCCGCACATGTACATTTGCACCAAGCTCCAGTAGCTGCTGCACGATCCTCAGGTGACCCCCTCGTGAGGCAAGATGCAGTAGAGACTGGCCGTTGTCTTTCTGAGCGTTTAGGTCTGCACCATGCTTTAGTAGCAGCTGTACGAGTCCCCTATGTTCCTGTTGCAATGCCGAATAAAGTGGTGTCTCGACGTACACAATGCCGCTCCAGGCATTCGCATCTGCATTGGATTCAAGCAGTAGTTGTGCAAGATCCAGGTGTCCTTCTTCCGACGCGAAATGTAGTGGGGTCTCTAGATCTTCATCCAAGGCGTTGATGTTGGCACCGTGCTCGAGCAGTAATCGACAAAGCTCAACGTGTCCATTCCATGACGCCCAATGTAATGGAGTCCACCCGACATCGCCATAGTCCTCGTCCTCGTCCTCGTCATTGACACTGGCACCGTGTTCAAGTAGTAACTGTGCAATTTTGAGAAATCCCCTTGCAGATGCAGCATTCAATGGAGTCCCGTACAAACCACCTCGCGGGTGTGGAGCCTGGGAGCATGTAGTGACCAGCCATTCTGTCACCTCAGGGAAACCACATAACGCGGAATAGTATAATGGAGATGCCTTGGGGAGAGAAGGGTTCTCCGAGATCGCTGAGTTTTCTAGCCCAGTCATCGTATCCATGTTGTATATCCAAATCCATGTGGCAAAATGGGGCCTGCCGGGATCGAAGAGCTGCTTCATGTCATGTTCTGCGTACGATGATACATTCTCAAATTTCGCATGATCGATCCAGTGCTGGGCAGCATAATGAACAAGGGGAAGTTTCTTGATACTGCTTCTGGTCACGTGACCGTCAAGTTGGAGTAGAAGGGAAAGGCAGGCCTGTGCCATAATCACATGCGCGGGTTCAAAGGGAATAAAATAGCGCGAGAACTGCCCCCTTGCGGTCCGTGTCGAAGTAAAGAATTCTTTTACGGAGAAGTGAGAAAATTGCACAACCCGTGTGCCATCCACCTCGACGACGGAGATCAAGCTCGAGCATGTGGATAACACCGCACTTCTTGCGTCTTCCGGCCGCCAATCCGCTTGAAATATGGGACTTCCTTCTCCCTCGAAGTCGAACGCAAGAAACTCCGCAAGCTCCGAGACCCGAAGTGGACGAGATGCCACTGTAACACATTGAAACAGACGGTGGGCATATGCCCACTTTTCCTCGTCTATGTCCAGTAACGTTCTCTCGTACGTCTCATCCAACGTGACAGGTAATTCATCTAGAGCCCGCCGAATACGCTGTGGAAGACACCTGCGGAGCTTGTCTAGTTGACAGGACACCCATCGAAACCTGTATCATGACGTAAGCCAACATTCCAATCCACCAATAGCAAACGATATCTTACATTCCACAAGCTTGTTGACTGAGCTTGGAGATCACGAGTTCTTGATCCTCTTTCTCCATTTACGTGTGCTCGGGTCAGATTTGATGAAGAAGTTGATATAGTTGATAATATCTTCAATTTGTCCACTCTCATTATGAAGGGATACCGTGTGAGATGCCAACGTCTGGAGAACGATTTGGATGTCTGCCTCTGGACGGCTAGAGACACAGACATGTAGGTGTGAGTAGTGTAGATTGACAAGCCACTGCACAATGTCCAGGACACTTTCCCGAGGGGATGGTGTACCAGCACTTTGAGGACATTCGTCGAGGGCGTCAATGACAACGAATACTGGGCCTTGTTCCGGGATTGCCAACATGTCCTTCAGGCATTCTTTGAGCGTGTCCTCACTGGGCTGTTTCGAGCCAGCATTATTTGCCGAGTAGAAGCGAGAAAGAATATTGCAACAGGGATCTGACTGTGCAGAGCGTTGGATAAGGATTGAAGAGAGTATTGCCCGTGCGTCCTGCTTTGACTTATCCCTAAAGTCAAAATAAAAGTACGACATCGAGGCTAGTCCGGCATCGCACATTCTTGTGATGTCTTCAACGATCGTGGAGCTAGTCCAAAATATTAATGCTAGGAGAGATAAGTCGAAAAGGGCATACCAAAGGACACTTTTCCCGGAACCCGCTTCAGAGGCGACTCCTCGTCAGAACAGCAGACAAAAGGAGCGTAGAATATGCGTACGATTACCGTGGACCCATAATAACGTGCCCGTCATTTTCCATTCGCAGAAAGTTTCGCCTTGGACGAACCACGCCGCGGTGCCTTCGTGGTGAGCTTTCTGTGCGATATTGTGATTTATCGACGGATCCGGAGGAGACAACCATCGTCGAAAGTTCTCTTGAAATTGGTCACCTACTCGGTAGTCTTAGCATCCACCGCCAGCGACAACACTGGATTAATAATTGAACTCACGTTTCGATTTGTTTATGTCGCCTGCGATTTTCTGCACGAGTACTGATACTATTATTAGTTTGCGGTTCTATCCGACGAGTGAACCTTTACCGAGGGCCTGGTGGATATCATCTGCTGTGGCCCTACCGTCTAAATAAAGAGCGACGTTCATTAGAGCGTGTGAACCATCAGGACAAATGAACAATCCCAGCGCACCGTCCATAACCACCTTCAAGTTCTTTACAAGGCCGTAGACGACTTGGAGGGCCTGCGCAGCAGTCGCTCGAGCCTCTTCTTGCGTCAATCGGTCTAATCTCTGCAGCACCACTTCGACGTCATTCTCTCCTAACAGCTTCTTCCCAAATTTTTCTATGACGCGTTCAGTCACTAAGCATCATATCGGGGAAGATCATGTGCTCACTCAGCCGTCCTTGCTTGACATGTTTTGTGGCAAGGCTAAGTGTAGAGAGTAGTTCGATCAGAATCTTTACTATTATCTCAGTGATCGCCGACGTGGGCGGAATCTTGGTATAGATGTCGAGGCGTCTGAGAAAGGTTTCGATCGATTCGAAAAGATCGACAAGTGCGTCGTAACTTGAGCTAACGTCCTTTATTGCCTGATTATGGCCATCCATGTCACTAGAATGAGCCAAAAGAAAGCGAGATAAGAGGTACATACGGCAAGGAGTAAACCGATTCCTGCGAAGATAGCTTTTGCGGGTGGGAAAGGCTGCAGAATTCGTGCCATCGCACAGTTAGATCATAATGGGACGAGTATCAAAGCCGTACCAAACCGATAACTTCACTGAGAACTCCACTAGTGGAAAGGGAATGCAGGGCATGGACAGTGCGCTTGAGCCATTTGGTCATTTTTCCATCATCACCTCGAAATTTAAGGAAATCGTCTGCTTGCTCGTGGAGGATTGCGATGACGGAGTCAGTGGAGTCGCATCCTCTGATCCTGACTGTGAGTTGATGTTCGAGGAGATTTGACCCTGCTTGCTTTTCGTATTCGTCGAGGGCAATCTCAAAGAGTGATCGTAGATCAGAGGGGGGTTCGACGGACATAGTATTTGAAGGGAGGATTAGTATGTTGTGTGGCCGTATGTACTAGTAAGTGGGTACAGCCTCGGATGCTAGCAGCCGCCCGCAGAGTGGCTTATCTCACGCTAGCTGTTTGGATTGAAATGAGTGATGTCCCATACATTAGTATCCATCTAGTACCTGTATGTAACGTGTTCCTTTCATCACGTATATCGTACCGTATTTCTCTGGTTTCCACTCCTGCCTTCACATGAGACTAGGACTCTTCTATGTTGGATTCCAAGTAGATGATCATGTTGTCCGGATGTGTAGGAGAGTAACGTGCGACACTGTTGGCACTCGCTTCCTTCATTGTGTGGTCAGCAGTTGCGTGTGCAGAAGTCTCACATGTCAACATCGCCTGGGTGCAACAACACAGGTACAGTATGGAGCTGGCATTTGGGTCTCGGTTTTTCACCAGAGCCAGATGCGCACGTGATGTCCGGAACGATCATACATCCATGGCATGATGCTACTGTTACTGTACCGCCCCGGCACCACAGACGGAGTGCACACTCCTGCTTCATCTGCTCAATCGCTCGTTTCCAGAAGCGCGCACACTACATCCCCGACTACGCCTACGATTGCTCGCACCGATATCAACTTGACGCCGACCAGTGGTCCGAAGAAGATCTTCGGAGTTCTTCAAGAAGAAGGATGGCTAGCAGTCATCTCCGTCGTCCTCCTCTCCCTTATCACTTACAACGAGTAATTCGCTTTTTCGCGGGCCACGCCTACTAACAGGGCAGTCCTTGGTCGTGTCTCCTCAGAGCAGCCCAAAGCGCAATTCAACCTTCGGGTCCATCGGTCCGCCAATCCCTGGACAACATCCGAAGCCGTCTACTAGTACGAGCCCTTCATTGAGCATACAAACGAGCTCGCATTTGTAGCCAGCAGGATTCACCCTTCATGTAGCTCACCGATATACCCACCAAGGGGCCGACCTCACAGTTACACGTGGATTGTGCGTCGATGGATCAAGGGATCTAACGATGGTCTCTTGGACAACGTTATCGGCCATATGAATTCTCCCGGTATATCAGATGAGCGGCTCAAACCGCGGGTCCAACCGGGAGGTGTCGTCGAGGTTCAGTTTGTGTGGACTTGAGGAAAGAAGAGAAAATTGCGCGAGGGTAGCCAACCAGTCGGCGTGAACCGTCGATCCAACGTCATGGGCCCACACAAGTCACCCTCGTCATCCTCGCTAAATCGCTTGGGGACGATCGACGGGGGCGAGAAGCGTCTGTCCACTGCATCGGGGCATAGTGTGTCGACAGGGAGCGAAGTTGGGAGCGCGGCTGGGCGCGCACGCGGGGACGACGAAGGCGGCGACGAGAGCGACCCGGAGGACTCGGAGACTCCCTGGAAGTGCACGCTCATCATATCCCGGCTCGGCGCCAGAGGCGGCACAGGCACCGGCCCAGCTAGTGCGAACAACGGCGGCGACTCCTCGGTCGTGCGGATGCGCGTCGCGACGTTCTCGCCGGCGCCGCACCACCCCAAGGTCGTCGCGCTGCTCAAGGTGCCCTTCCCGCTCCCGAACATCATCGTCGATTGCCTCCAGGTGTGCCGTCGCGCGGTCAACGCTCAGGCCATCGCCCGCCCGAGTCGGGACTTGGACGCGCTGGACGGGCTCGTGCTCACTTCCGAGGAGATCAAGGATATCGTGTCCTCGACGGGCCTTTGGCTGGTCGTACGCGAGGGCATCGGGGGCGTCGGGAAGATCAGCCGGAAGGGCGACGGGTGGTGTATACGTGCGTAGAGAGGGCGACAACCCGTCGAGTTTGCAGATGCGGTGCCATTCTCGCAGGTGTCGATCCGGGTAGTGCTGTGCTACTACTGTACTTCTTTCTCGTGCTCATCATCTTTGCCCTTTTTTATGCTCTTTGTTTTCTCTTGGTATACATTTGCGCGTCGTTATTCCCTCACATTTTTGTTTGGTTTTCACGAATCCCCTCAGGATCTTTTATATTTGTTGGATGCACGAGTATGGGAACTCGAATCGAACATGATGCTACTTGGACGGAATGACACCGTGATCTTGTGTGTGTGATGCGTCCTTGTCCGTGTGTGATTTAATTGCTACTGTATCGAAGAAATATGGAGGTAGGTTCTTGTAGTACTGGGAAGACTCGACGGAAGAAAAAGGACGACTTAGATTGGATCAACCCGTTATAGTAACCTTCCGCTAATAATAGATCAACGATACATGACTGCCCTTGGGAAATGCCTACGCGCCCAGGTAACCGACCTTACCTCCCGCCGCTGACAAGAAGTTGAGGAAGTTGGCTCCGCGGTACGATGGGTGATGGCAGCTGCCTGTATTATATCAGTGCATGCATCCACCAAGGTAAAAGTTGACACTTACTGCCCCTATTGGGGTTGAAGCGGGCTTGCCACGCTGGGCACTACATTCTCTCGGCGCCGTGTTTCAACAATAATTGCTCGATGTCGTACTTTTCTCTCTGCCTCTCTACATCCGATTCTGTCCATCTGTACTGCGACACCACTTGGAATGGTGTCTGGCCTTGGCTATTCCGCACATGTACATTTGCACCAAGCTCCAGTAGCTGCTGCACGATCCTCAGGTCACCCCCTCGTGAGGCAAGATGCAGTAGAGACTGGCCGTCGTTATCCTGAGCGTTTAGGTCTGCACCATACTTCAGTAGCAGCTGTACGAGTCCCATATGTTCCTGTTGCAATGCCGCATAAAGTGGTGTGTTGACATGCACCAAGTCAGTCCAGGGATTCACATCTGCATTGGACTCAAGCAGTAGTTGTGCAACATCCAGGTGTCCTCTCTCCGACGCCAAAAGTAGTGGGGTCCATAGTATGTTATTCTTGGCGTTTATGTCGGCACCGTGCTCGAGCAGTAATCGACAAAGCTCAACGTGTCCATTCAATGACGCCAAAAATAACGGAGTCCACCCGATATCGTCCTGGTCATTGACACTGGCACCGTGTTCAAGTAGTAACTGCGCAATTTTGAGAAATCCCTCCGCAGATGCAGCATGCAACGGAGTCCAATAGTAACCGCCCCGCGGGTGTGGAGCCTGGGAGTATGTAGTGACCAGCCATTCTGTCACGTCATGGAAACCACATAACGCGGAATAGTATAATGGAGATGCCTTGGGGAGAGAAGGGTTCTCCGAGATCGCTGAGTTTTCTGGCCTATTCGGCGAATCCATGTTGTATATCCAAATCCATGCAGCAAAATGGGGCTTGCCGGGATCGAAGAGCTGCTTCATGTCATGTTCTGCGTACGATGATACATTCTCGAATTTCGCATGATCGACCCAGTGCTGGGCAGCATAATGAGCAAGGGGAAGTTTCTCGATACTACTTCTGGTCACGTGATTGTCGAGTTGGAGTAGAAGGGAAAGGCAGGCTCGTGCCATAATCACATGCGCGGGTTCAAAGGGAATAAAATAGCGCGAGAACTGCCCCTTTGCGATCCGCGTCGAAGTAAAGAATTCTTTTACGGAGAAGTGAGAAAATTGCACAACCCGTACGCCATCCACTTCGACGACGGAGATCAAGCTCGAACATGTAGATAACACCGCACTTCCTGCGTCTTCCGGCCGCCAATCCGCTTGAAATATGGGACTTCCTTCTCCCTCGAAGTCGAACGCAAGAAACTCCGCAAGCTCCGAGACCCGAAGTGGACGAGACGCAACTGTGACACATTGAAACAGACGGTGGGCATATGCCCACTTTTCCTCGTCTATGTCCAGTAACGTTCTCTCGTACGTCTCATCCAACGTGACAGGTAATTCATCTAGAGCCCGCCGAATACGCTGTGGAAGACACCTGCGGAGCTTGTCTAGTTGACAGGACACCCATCGAAACCTGTATCATGACGTAAGCTAACATTCCAATCCACCGTAGCAAACGATATCTCACATTCCACCAGCTTGTTGACTGAGCTTGGAGATCACGAGTTCTTGATCCTGCTTTCTCCATTTACGTGTGCTCGGGTCAGATTTGATGAAGAAGTTGATATACTTGTTAATATCTTCAATTTGACCACTCTCATTATGAAGGGATACTGTATGAGATACCAACGTCTGGAGAACGATCTGGATGTCTGCCTCTGGACGGCTAGAGACACAGACATGTAGGTGTGAGTAGCGTAGATTGACAAGCCACTGCACAATGTCCAGGGCACTTTCTCGAGGGGATGGTGTGCCAACACTTTGAGGACATTCATCGAGGGCGTCAATGACAATGAATACTGGGCCTTGTTCCGGGATTGCCAACATCTCCTTCAGGCATTCCTTGAGCGCGTCCTCACTGGGCTGCTTCGAGCCAGCATTATTCGCAGAGTAGAAGCAAGAAAGAATATCGCAACAGCGATCAGACTGTGCAGAGCGTTGGATAAGGAGGGAAGAGAGTAAGGCCCGCGCGTCCTGCTTTGACTTATCCCTAAAGTCATAGTAAAAGTACGATATCGAGGCTAGTCCGGCATCGCACATCCTTGTGATGTCTTCAACGATCGTGGAGCTAGTCCAAAGTATTAATGCTAGGAGAGATAAGTCGAAGAAGGCGTACCAAAGGACACTTTTCCCGGAACCCGCTTCAGAGGCGACTCCTCGTCAGAGCAGCAGACAAAAGGAGCGTAGGATATGCGTACGATTACCGTGGACCCATAATAACGAGCCCGTCGTTTTCCATTCGCAGAAAGTTTCGCCTTGGACGAACCACGCCGCGGTGCCTTCGTGGTGAGCTTTCTGTGCGATGTTGTGATTTATCGACGGATCAGGAGGAGACAACCATCGTCGAAAGTTCTCTTGAAACCGGTCACCTACGCGGTAGCCTCAGCCTCCACCGCTAGCGACAGCACTACGACTGGATTAATAATTGAACTCACGTTTCGATTTGTTTATCTCGCCTGCGATTTGCTGGACGAGTACTGGTACTATTATTAGTTTTGCGGTTCTATCCGACGAGTGAGCCTTACCGAGGGCCTGGTGGATGTCATCTGCTGTGGCCCTACCATCTAAATAAAGAGCGACGTTCATTAGAGCGTGTGAACCATCAGAACCAAATGAACAATCCCAGCGTACCGTCCATAACCACCTTCAAGTTCTTTACAAGGCCGTAGACGACTTGGAGGGCCTGCGCAGCAGTCGCTCGAGCCTCTTCTTGCGTCAATCGATCTAATCTCTGCAGCACCACTTCGACGTCATTCTCTCCTAACAGCTTCTTCCCAAATTTTTCTATGACGCGTTCAGTCACTAGGCATCAATCGGGGAAGATCATGTGCTCACTCAGCCGTCCTTGCTTGACATGTTTCGTGGCAAGGCCAAGTGTAGAGAGTAATTCGATCAGAATCTTTACTATTATCTCAGTGATCGCCGACGTGGGCGGAATCTTGGTATAGATGTCGAGGCGTCTGAGAATGTTTTCGATTGATTCGAAAAGATCGACAATTGCGTCGTAACTTGAGCTAACGTCCTTTATTGCCTAATTATGGCCATCCATGTCACAAGAATGCGCCAAAAGAAAGCGGGATAAGAGGTACGTACAGCAAGGAGTAAACCGATTCCTGCGAAGATCGCTTTTGCGGGTGGGAAAGGCTGCAGAATTCGTGCCATCGCACCCGTGACAGTTAGATCATGATGGGACAAGGATCAAAGCCGTACCAAACCGAGAACTCCACCGAGAACTCCACTAGTGGAAAGGGAATGCAGGACATGGACAGTGCGCTTGAGCCATTTGGTCATTTTCCCATCATCACCTCTAAATTTAAGGAAATCCTCTGCTTGCTCGTGGAGGATTGCGATGACGGTGTCAGCAGAGTCGCATCCTCTGATCCTGACTGTGAGTTGATGTTCGAGGAGGTTTGACCCTGCTTGCTTTTCGTATTTGTCGAGGGCAATCTCAAAGAGTGATCGTAGATCAGAAGGGGGTTCGACGGACATAGTGTCTGAAGAGAGAATTAGAATGTTCTGAATCCGAGCAAATTGTATGGCTGTATGTACTGGTAGGTGGGTACAGCCTCTGGTACTACTGCCAGGCACTGCAGCCGCCCGCAGAGTGGCTTGTCTCACGCCAGTTGTTTGGATTGGATGATCGATACGGGCTGGTGTGAGTGGTGTCCCCCCATCTGGCACCTGTATGCAACGTGTTCCTTTCATCACGTATATCGTACCCTTTCTCGGGTTCCCACTCCTGCCTTCACACGAGACTACGACCCTTCTATGTTGGACCCCAAGTAGATCATATTGTCCGGGTATGTAGGAGAGTAATGTGCGACGTTGCTGGCACTCGTTTTCCATATTGTGTGGTCAGCAGTTGCGTGTACAGGAGGCTCACATGTCAGCATCTCCTGCAACAACACTCTGGCAACTTGAAGTACGGAGCTGGCATTGAGCTAGAGCCAGATGGGCACGTGATGTCCGGAATGCGCCGCAAAGGGACTGGATCGCCTCAGGCTTGACGGCGTTCAAGTTGGGCGGTTCTTTTTCGCGGTCGCCTACGGTCTCGGTTGTTGACCTAATGATGACACCATAGAAGACGTTTCGTCGTGCACCCCACTGAGCTGAACGTAAGGCACTTGGCCAGTTTGACATAACACCCACCGCGTGGGTCCTCCTTTCCAGGTCTCTAGAACGTAGCACAGCACATCGATCAGCTCGTCAGCAGTTCTCGTTTTTCCTCGTGGTGCAACTCACCAGCACATTTGTAAACAATAGAGACATTTCACCTACAGGTGACGTGTAAGTGGCTTGGGGCCCACATTACGCATTCTGGAAGAAATTTATGGGTAATAGAGACTACCTAACCACATTCGGCGAGGGCAATAGTCCACGTTGTCGAGCTAACTATCCACCCGGTCTCATGTGCGGTCAATCAACCAACTGACCACGTAGGCCGCCGGCATGGCCCAAGTGGAGAGACAACCTCCGAATAACATTGGCATCACGCCGTCCGATGCTTACGAGTAGACTATCTTCTACCCGAGGAAGATCTGATTACTGCGTTAAGACGTAGCCCGTCAACGCGATGCGAGAGTGGCAACATCCATGCGCGCTGACGGAGACGACACCGCGTCTGGTCACGCACCCCCAGCGCGCACCCCACCCGCTTAGTTACTGGGAGCTCGTCGTGCCCATTTCTGTCAACACAGAGACCATCGCCACTGGACGCGCCATTCCAGGAGCTGAAACTGCACGTAGGTCTGTCGCTGCGCGATCG
>QLOZ01002614.1:0-11255 GCA_003314065.1 Lactarius sp. MG50 | reverse complement strand
GCTGCCCACTCGCAGATCCCGATAAGTTGCGGGACCTCGACGCTATCAGCGCTGAGAGGCTCGGTGTGTATGAACACACGTAAATGTCACAAAGGTATCGTTTCACATTGATGTGAGAAGATATTGGCCCTGCAGCGTGAATCGGAAGGGAGGACAACACAGAAGTTGGACACAACCAGATTCGAGAATGTTCTGGAATTCCAAGCTCCATTAACCTCTTGGCAACGGGCTGGCCCACCAACTCGGACAGTTCCTCCAGTGTCTGTCGCAATACACGGTCATATTTTTTCGACTCCAAGCGGTAACTCGTCCGCGTTTCTGACAGCTGATGAGCGAGGTTTGTAACCCTATCAAAAAAGTTTGTCGGAGTAGGGATATGAACAACTGGGTGGTTGGAGCGGACGATGAGAATATCGGAACGGTATTCGGATAGATTAATGATGACCACTGGACCTCCTATAGCCGCGGTTTGGAGGCGACGAAAAGGGATGGGTCTCCAGAAGTTCTCGAATCCTGGTAATGCTTGGATCCGCAAGACAACCTTATCCAGTTCCTCTGAGAGCCTGCGCTTCTCCGCCAAGTTGCGGGCGAACGTGTCCTTTCTTCCAATCGCGACACCACCGTCATCCGTTCTAGCTGGAGTCTGCACGAAATCACGAACATTGGTTGTAGTGATTATTTCCTCCAATGCTTGACTGATTTCTGTGAATTCATCTGCTAGAGATTCATCGACTTCGTGGAGGTGATCGAGTGGGGTGCGAAGGCTGCGCATGCCGGACCACAGGAGCGCTCTCCCTTGTTCGAGCATCTCAATGGCTTCCTCATAGGCACGAGACTCGATTGCGTATGACGCAGCGTCCATTGGAAGACTCCGAAGGTGCTCAATGTCTCGGCCACTGATATATTCGTGCCGAGTTTGTACTGTGGGACCTAAGTCTATAGCACGCTGCAGTAAGGAGAGGGCCTTGCGGTATGCAGTCAGAGCTGAGGTGTGTCGTGTGAAGCGCGCGGAGAATGTCCAGCTATAAGCTGCTTCCAGTCTATGACGCACACTAGAGAATGGGTATTCGACGGCAGATCGATGCAAAGTAATGGACTCCTCGAGATGTTCTGCATCGCCGGTCCGGGAAAAAATAAGGCGCAAGTCACTGGCAAAGTTAGAGAGCATAGGAGAGACCCCTGAATGTCCTTCGGGCATTAAGGAAATGGAAGTTCGGTAATGTTTGATTGCGTCGGCGATATCTTCAACTGCGCCACGGTGCATAAAGCGGCGAAGCAGGTTCCCCGCAAGAAGGTGAAGAATGAGTCGTGAATCGGGATGTCCAGATTTAACTAATTTCGAAGCTTCATACAGATGTTCAATCCCCTCTTCGATGTAACCTATGTCACCGGTCCAAGTATATTGTGTTTGAAAACTGACCGAGAGGTTATATAGCATCTGCGGACGCATTGGGTGCCCTGGAGGTGTGAGAGCTAAGTTTTCACGTTCTAGGTTAATCGTTTCCTCCAAATCTTCAATTCTACGTGTCCGACGGTAGCGCAAATGCATGGCGTTGGCGAGTCCACGCAAAGATTGTTGTCGATGTGGGTGGCCTCGGGGACAGAGGCGAAGAGCAGCACGATGAAGCGAAATTGCCTCGTTCAAACAGTCCATGCGACCAAAGGTTTCGAAGCGACTCTTGAGCGAAAACCCAAGGTCGATCAGGAGTGAGTCCTTGATCTCGTGGTCCGGAGGACATAAAAGGAGGGCCTCACGATACCGACTGATTGCTTTCTCAAGATTTTCCGAGTCATGTGTTTGCCTGAAGTGGGAATGATAGACGCTAGCAAGCTCCATGAGAGCCCACACCCGGTCGGAGTCTTCCTTGTCTAGGAGGTCGAGCAACTCTTGACACAGCGTAGCGGCGTCGTTAACATCGTTCAGGTCGCCGCTCCGTTCAAAGCGTGACTTCAACATCTTCACAAGGCCACTGAGGTAGAAAGGACGCGATGGATGGCCCAGTAGACTGGAGGTGAGCACTGCACGATAATGGCTAATAGCCTCGGTGAGATCTTCTGACTCGTCAGTTTGTTCATATTTTGTTTTCCAAGCAATTGCTAGCTTGCTTGCGATGATGTAATGATAATCTGTGGCTGGAGTGACCACGGTGATGACATGTCGAAGCAACGAGATCGCATCCTCAATGTCCTCTGGTCGCCCTCCAACTTTGAATCTACAGCGGAGGGCATCGGCAAGGTCATTGAGGACATCGAGGCGCTTGATGCCGGCGACCTCTAGTGGGAGGTTGGAGAGGTGGCGAAAGTATGAGATAATGTGGTCCAGGTCTTCCTTCGTTCCGAAGTCATTGTAACGAGAGACCAATGCACGCGTCAGGTACTCGAAAGACTCAATGTTCAAGGGAGGATCATTCATTCCACGCAAAAGCGCCTCGGCAAATCCCACGATAGCTTGGTCAAGGTCTCCCTTCTGTCGAGTCGTCCCGTAACGGAAGTGGTGGTAAACCGCGATAATGTGGGCAATCAGAGCGCGATCTGGATGTCGGAAGGGCAGTGTGGGTGCTAGGATCCGCAATCGATTGATGACATCGAAATCGTTCAATGAATCTATCGATAGGGTCGAAGATTGGGATTGTGAGGACCCCTGCGCCCCATTATCGAAGTTGAGGGCCATTGTGGACTCGTGGACTCAGAGCAGCCTCGTGTCGCCTGTGATTTTATTATCCAAGTGAGTTCGCGATCATGCAGACTCGGACACGACCACGACGCACTGCTCGACTGTACCGAGGGTGGTGTTGGAAGAAACGGCGGTAAGATTGTTGCTGAGAGTAGAAAACTTTGGGAAATGCTGTGGTGAGGGTCAAGCTGTGCTCCACTTGAGCGATCGCCATAGGACAAGTCCAGCAGAATTCACGAGACAACAACTTACGTTCAGCACACCATCCGTGACACCTTCAAACCCAGCAAAAGTGGAAGGATTGACGGCACAGAAAATTGACTGGGAGCACAAGCCTCCCCAGCAAACGTAGAAATATGTGACTTATATAATCCCGAAGAGTACTGTAGCGTCCTTCGCTTATACGCGATCATGTGCCAGTGTTAGGTCGGGATTGTCACGTGCGAGGCCGCACAACGCGAGCCGACACTCATCCTCGGGCTGAAGCAACTGGCCCGACTGGTTAAAGTCATGTACTCTCCCAAGACTTCGCACCTTGCGGAAAAGCGATGTCCTGGCTCCCTCTTTTTAACACATCCCGCAGGACCGCGCCACGACCCCCGGACCACTCACCCGAACATCCATCCCCATCTAAGCGTCAACGTCATGCCCTTCTCTCCCCTCGACGCCCTCGCGGGATTGCAGCGGCGTCGACTTTCACCAGGCCCGATTTGAAAGTTCGATGTGTCTTAAGGACGCGTGGGCCCAACTTGCGCAGCGCTACGCGCGTCCCCTCGACGAAGATGACATCATCGACCTCCGCGAGTAATAGTTCATCGTGTCCAGCCCAACCTTATCCCACGAACCTTCACAGGGAGGGCGCAAACGGGGAGACATGCCAGTGTGGTCGAAACCATCGACCGAGCAATAATAACGAGCAATCTTGTCACGACAAGTTATGAGAGATCCCCAACATGTGGGATAGGGGTGGTTGTCCATGTAATAAATGAGCTGTAGCCACTATTGGTGATATTTCTTATTTGACAGAAAGGTATCCTCTTCCTGCTCACGTTCATATTCAAAGCCTTCGGGCTGTAGTGTATGAAGAAGTATGGTGAGACAAGACAGTTGCCAAGTAGGTAGCCTCCAAGCCATCCACATAGCGCATATCGATATCTACGTAATCAACAAAGCTAGAAAAAGCTACATACAGCCCCGTGTTCTGAGTATTTACCTACTGGCATGGCTGGATCGGAGGCGAAGCACTGTACAGTACAGTTCAATCTCGAGAGTCTCGTGCCACAATGACGTTTTCAACACAGCTTTTACGAACGGCTACTCCACTGATAAACTTTTCTTTGTGAGCGACCTAACACTAACCCTCCCCGGGTCCCATAATTGGCTGACTGCCACTGCTACTACGGTCCAACTATGAAGGGGTAGCTATCCTTGAGACGACGAAGTGAGGAAGGTGGTTGAAAATTTCTACGTGACGGACCATGTGGACAAGTGATCGACTCGGCGACGCCGTGGCTTGTGATCCACAACAGCAAGAATTTTCGTTTCCCCCAGACAGACTGGATTGGCATGTTCCATGCGCTGAAGCAATATGCATATCTTCCCATGCCGTGGTTTAATCAAATAGTATTGATGACGATAGGCGAGGCATAGAAAGGTGATCTTCCTTGATGAGAGTCACCGCCGACGCATTTGAACAAGAATAATAGGTAAATTCACAATATGATGCGCGTGATGATAGCCTGTCTTAGTTTCAGCTCGAAGCGGCATTATGTCTTCAGGTGGTTTGACATGTTTGTAGGAAAATGCGATGGAGACGTAGAAGTAGTATAGACAAGAAATTGAGCTGTAAAAGATACAAGACGAAATATCTAGCATGGCGAACTAAGATTTTCAAGCGAGAACGCATGGCGGATGGCGTTTACAATGTGTCCTGGCCACGACGCGAGGTGCTTGGAAACGTGAGGCAAGTAGAGCGAGATAGGCTGATCATAGATGCGTGCCAGGCATTATTTGAGGCAAGTGGAAGGGATTTTCGAGAGAGCATGGCGATACGTTCGCGTAATATGGGGTTACATACAAACAGGCAATAACCAACACGTAAGAGAATACCAAAGATAGCCTGAGGGTGGACCCGGTGAGTACAGAACGTGTGATACCGGTAACATAGAAAGCGCCAAGGAGAATATCAAAGCACAGTAGAATGGACAGAGAAGTACACATGTAGTGCTAGACGGTCAGTGCAAACCGTGCAACATCCGAGTCGAGAACCGAGTATATTAACAATAATCTTCATTAGGATATAGGTGTTCTACGGCATCAGTCATACTGGTTCAATCAAGCGATTTCGAGCGACTCACCCTAATGCTACCCAGCATTCCTACCCTCTGATCAAGCCCCATAGTGGACGAAGTTCACCCATCGCTCAAGCGAAATACCCTTCTTCGTCCTCAGTTTCTGAGTCGCGTGTCGGAGCGCCCTTGCTGACTGCTCATAGCTGGCAACTTGCGCACCCGCAGCAAACATCTTGCTATAGAAGTGCTCTGAAAGGTCCTTCCCATCTTTGTCAGCCATCGCCCACATAGTCCCAACCGCACTCCTAAATCCACTAAACTGCATTGCAGCAGTCAGATGGAGCACCTCGTCCGGCGTACCATCATCTGCTAGTTCTGCAGTATGGCAGGCAGCTAGGAATGCAAGTTCTGCAGTGGGAAGGTGGGACTTGGCAATGCGAAGGAGTGTGAGGTGGGTGTCGTGCTGGAGAAGAAAGGACGACTCGAAAGGCCGACCCGGTTGCAGCATGCCGTGGCACGCAAAATGCACCCAGGGATGCATTGCAAGGCGATCGATCACGTTTTCAGGTGTTGCTGCTTCGCCTGCGATCCTTGTCACAGAACCGCTGCCAACCAAATATTCGATGCTGCGTGTTTCTGAGTCCACTCCAGGAAGGGTTTCATCTGGCTGTCCGATGATGAGTAACGATGGCTGCCCACTCGCAGATCCCGATAAGTTGCGGGACCTCGACGCTATCAGCGCAGAGAGGCTTGGTATATATGAACATACATAAATGTCACAAAGGTATCGTTTCACATTGATTTGCGAAGATATTGGCCCTGCAGCGTGAATCGGAAGGGAGGACAACACAGAAGTTGGACACAACCAGATTCGAGAATGTTCTGGAATTTCGAGCTCCATTAACCTCTTGGCAACAGGCTGGCCCACCAACTCGGACAGTTCCTCCAGTGTCTGTCGCAATACACGGTCATATTTTTTCGACTCCAAGCGGTAACTCTTCCGCGTTTCTGACAGCTGGTGGGCGAGATTTGTAACCCTCTCAAAGAAGTTCGTCGGAGTAGGGATATGAACAACTGGGTGGTTGGAGCGGACGATGAGAATATCGGAACGGTATCTGGATAGATTAATGATGACCACTGGACCTCCTATAGCCGCGGTTTGGAGGCGACGAAAAGGGATGGGTCTCCAGAAGTTCTCGAATCCTGGTAATGCTTGGATCCGCAAGACAATCTTATCTAGTTCCTCTGAGAGCCTGCACTTCTCCGCCAAGTCACGAGTGAACGTATCCTTTCTTCCAATCACGACATCATCGTCATCCGTACCAGCTGGAGTCTGCACAAAGTCACGAACATGGGTTGTAGTGATTATTGCCTCTAATGCTTGACTGATTTCTGTGAATTCATCTGCTAAAGATTTGTCGACTTCGTGGAGGTGATCGAGTGGGGTGCGAAGGCTGCGCATGCCGGACCACAGGAGCGCTCTCCCTTGTTCGAGCATCTCAATGGCTTCCTCATAGGCATGAGACTCGATTGCGAATGACGCGGCGTCCATTGAAAGACTCCGAAGGTGCTTAGTGGCTCGGCCACTGATATATTCGTGCCGACTTTGTATTGTGGGACCCAAGTCTATAGCACGCTGCAGTAAGGAGAGGGCTTTACGGTATGCAGTCAGAGCTGAGGAGTGTCGTGTGAAGCGCGCGGTGGCTGTCCAACTTTGAGCTGCTCCCAGTCTATCACGCACACCAGAGAATGGGTATTCGACGGCAGATCGAAACAAAGCAATGGACTCCTCGAGATGTTCTGCATCGCCGGTCCGGGAAAAAATAAAGCCCAAGTCACCAGCAAAGTTAGAGAGCATGGAGGAGACATCTGGATATCCTTCGGGCATTAAGGAAATGGAAGTTCGGTAGTGTTTGATTGCGTCGGCCATATCTTTATCTGCGCCACGGTGCATAAAACGGATAAGCAGGTTCCTCGCAAGAAGGTGAGGAATGCGTGGTGCATGGGGATGTCCAGATTTGATTAATTTCGAAGCTTCATAAAGGTGTTCAATTCCCTCTTCGATGTAGCCCATGTCACCGGTCCATTTATATTGTGTTTGAAGACTGAGCGAGAGGTTATGTAGCATGTGCGGACGAATTGGGTGCCCTGGAGGCGTGAGAGCTAAAGTTTCACGTTCAAGGCCAATCATTTCCTCCAAATCTTCAATGTTATGTGTCTGAAGGTAGCGCAAATACATGGCGTTGGCGAGTCTACACAAAGATTGTTGTCGACGTGGGTGACCTCGGGGACAGAGGCGAAGAGAGGCACGATAAAGCGAAATTGCCTCCTCTAAACAGTCCATGCGACCAAAATTCTCGAAGCGACTGATGAGCGAAAACCCAAGATCCCTCAGGAGTTTGTCCTTGCCCTCGTGGACCGGAGGACACAAAAGGAGGACCTCACGATGCCGACTGATTGCTTTCTCAAGATCCTCCGAGTCATATGTTTGCCTGAAGCGGATATGATAGATGTTAGCAAGGTTCCTGAGAACCCACATTCGGTCGGAGTCTTCCTGGTCTAGGAGGTCAAGCAACTCTTGATATAACGTAGCGGCGTCCTCAACATCGTTCAGCTCACCGCTCCATTGAGAGCGTGATGCCAACACATCCGCAAGGACTCTGAGGCATGAAGAACGCGAGGGATGGCCCAGTGGACAGGATGTGAGCAGCGCACGATAGTGGAGGATGGCCTCGGTGAGATCTTCTGACTCATCAGTTTGTTCATATTTTTCTTTCCAAGCATTTGCTAGCTTGCTCGTGACGAGGCGATAATCATCTGTGGCTGGAGGGACCATGGTGATGATATGTCGAAGCAACGATATCGAATCCTCAATGTCCTCCGGTCGCCCTCCAACTTCGAATCTACAGTGGAAGGCATCGGCAAGGCCCTTGAAGACATCGAGGCGCTTGATGCCGACGACATCTAGCGGGAGGTTGCAGAGGTGGCGAAAGTATGAGATAATGTGGTCCAGGTCTTCCCTCGCTCCGAAGTCATCGAAACGAGTGAGTAATGCACGCGTCAGGTGCTCGAAAGTCAAAATGTCCAGGGGAGGATGATTCATTCCACGCAAAAGCGCCTCGGCATATCCCACGATAGCTTGGTCAAGGTCTCCCTTCCGTCGAGTCACCTTGTAGCGAGACATGCGATAGGTCGCAATATTGTGGGTAATCACAGCGCGATCCGGATGTCGGAAGGGTAGCGTGGATGTTTGGATCTGCCATCGATTAACCTGTGAATTGACATCGTTCAATAAATCAGCCCGTTGGATCGAAAATTGGGGTTTTGAAGATCCCTGCGCCCCATGATTGACGCTGAGGGTCATTGTGGACTCGTGGACTCGGAACAGCTTCGTGTTGGACGTGACTTTGTTATCCAAGTCACGAGTTCGTGATCGTGCAGACTCGGACACGACCACGACGCACTGCTCGACTGTACCGAAGGGTGGTGTTGGAAGAAATGGCGGTAAGGTTGTTGCTGAGAGCAGAAAGCTTTGGGAAATGTTGTTGTGAGCTCGACAGGCCAAGCTGTGCTCCACTTGAGCGATCGCCATAGGACAAGTCCAGGAGAACTCACGAGACAACAACTTACGTTCAGCACACCATCCGTGACACCTTCAAACCCAGAAAAAGTGGAAGGATTGACGGCACAGAAAATTGACTGGGAGCACAAGCCTCTCCAGCAAACGTAGAAATACTATGTGACTTGTATAATCCCGAAGAGTAGCGATGTTAGATCGGGATTGTCACGTGCGAGGCCGCACAGGCCCAACTTGCGCAGCGCTACGCGCGTCCCCTCGACGAAGATGACATCATCGACCTCCGCGATAATAGTTCATCCGTGACTCGTGTCCAGCCCAACCTTATCCCACGAGCCTTCACAGGGAGGGCGCAAACGGGGAGACATGCCAGTGTAGTCGAAACCATGATGTGTCATCGACCGAGCAATAATAACGAGCAATCTTGTCACGACAAGCTATGAGAGATCCCCAACATGTGGGATAGGGGTGGTTGTCCATATAATAAATGAGCTGTAGCCACCACTGGTGACATTTCTTATTTGACAGAAAGGTATCCTCGTCCTGCTCACGTTCATGTTCAAGGCCTTCGGGCTGTAGGTGTATGAAGTGGTGAGACAGTTGCCAAGTAGGTAGCCTAGTCATCCACATAGCGCATATCGTAGATATCTACGTAATCAACAAAGCTAGAAAAAGCTACATACAGCCCCGTGTTCTGAGTATTTACCCACTGGCATAGCTGGATCGGGGGCTAAGCATTGTACAGTACAGTTTGTTATGTTTGAGGAGTGTCCCACAATAATAGACGGGGGGTGCCCACCGAACAGAATATTTGTTCGTCTATCTACCTGCGTGCCTAAGTACAATACGAGTGTATGGTTTATCTTATCAATGCACCGGATCTCCTTCGGAGCGATTGCACATGATTCCGAGTTTATCCGAGTGCCCTTCCATCGCGCTCCGCTCCGCTACTCCTCCGGTAGTGCGCTCCGCTCGCACGCTATTCTGCTGGCGCCGGATTGCCCCCTAACACTCCCCTTCAAACCGGTGCTAGCCCCATCTCAGTGGTGTGCTGCCCTTTGGGCGTGGCAAGGCCTTTGCCGATATATCGGCTGTCTGTTCCGGATCGCGGTAGCTTTGGATCTGAACCTCGCCATCTCGTACTAGAGGACTTTTGGCTAAGGGTTAGCTGTGGCCTTCTCGGAGTTTCGACGACTTTCGACGATGTGCACGACGCCTTTGACCCCTGAGTCCTTATGCCTGGAGGGTGCGCTCTCTCGTACTTATGCACTGCAAGCTGGCGTTGGCAATCTGTCTGCTCAAGCTCTGAGCGTCGTCTAACTTGTCCGCGTTCATTATGTCCGCGTTCATGGCTACGCGGCATATGAGCGTACTCTAACTCTTTCCCAGGTTTCTGACGCGTCTGGTCCATTGGGGTTCCTACTGGATCCGCGCTTCGCATGTATCGCTTCTCGATGTGTGTTCTTTTCTAGACGACCCCATGTATCTTCCGTGAGTTATGTTATCGTGCAGGTTTGTCGCATGCATTTTCGCTGGTCTCGCGCGGTATATCTTGGGGTATCTTTCATGCTCCCAGTATTCCTGCGTGTGTCCTGCATGTTGTGATATCTGTGCGCTGGCGTGCATCACGTCTGATGTTTCGCGGTTAGACCAATTTGGTCGGCGCATGCACTGGCGGTGTTGGTACGTGGGCTTTCGACATACTCGCGCCTAAGCCTTTCCACTGTCACCCCTTTCGTACTTCTTTCTCTTGCAACTGATCGAGCTCTGCTCTGATCGTGCGTTCTATTTCCGGCCAGTCTGCGGGTTTTTATTATTCCCCTTTACGCTTCTTTCTAAGCTGGTGGGATTCCCCTTACTGGTGGTGGACGTTTGTTTTTATGCGGACAGCATTCACTGCCACCGCGACTAGTGAGTATCTCTCTAGTTGTTCGTCCATATTTAACTGTTGATCCTAGGTGCCCTTCTTTACTCTTCAGGCTATCCTGGGTTGTCAAGCTGTAATTTCGCGTGTGCTATCCCGCGTCCATCAGTTTTTCTACAAATTTGTTTTCGGCTCTTGTACAAGCTTGTACAAGCTTGCACAACCCATAAAAGGTTGAAAGTTGCAATACCGACAAGCCAGGTCCGAATTTTTGCAATTTCACTATTTTTGTACTCAGCCAGCTTTGGCAAGACGGCAAGACAGAAAGTTCAAAACCATGAAAAGTTGAAAATCAATTGCAATCTGTACTGTAGACTATCTAGGATGTGCTAGACAATATGATGCACTGCCGTTGTCGTCGCCGCCGTTGTCGGTGCCGCTCATCGTCGTCGTCATCGCCGCCGCCGGTGCCGTTCGTCGTCGTCGCCACCGCCGGTGCCGCTCGTCGTCATCGCCGCCGTCGTCGGTGCTGCTCATCGTCGTCGTCGTCGCCGCCCCCACGTTGCCATTGTTGCAGCCACTGCTGCCGCCGCCATACTGCCGCTCCCACTGCTCCAGCGCTGCACCCTGCCGTTGTTGCTGTCGCCGGTGCCGATGGTGCTGGTGCCGTCGCCGTTGCTGGTGCCACGGCCACTGCAGTTGCCGTGGCCGCTGCCGCTGTTGGTGGTGCCGCCACCGTTGCCGCAGCCACCCTCGTTCACGCGTGCCCGCGCCCGCCATCGCCACCTTCGATCGTGTGTCCAACACTGTACCACCTGGAACACATAGTTAGCATACGAATTCTAATTC
>QLOZ01002610.1:2245-19656 GCA_003314065.1 Lactarius sp. MG50 | reverse complement strand
TTGGTGAATATCCTCACCATCGAAACACCATCGGCCCCTCCTACGAGTCATACCAACTCACTGTCCCATCATGGACACCCGCCCACCAACGACAATCTTGACTATTATATACCATACAACCCATGTACCTACCAAACCCTCTGTGAAATACAGACTACTAAAACCTCCACGACCGCATACCCCCAAACCTACTGACCCACCAACGGCACCAACTCCTTGATGCCCCACCACCACAACCGCTGACCCTGCCAGAACAACCAAACCCTAATCCACCACAATGCCACCAAGGTACCTGACAAGACCAGCAATGAAAGACCACCCACGCGAGCGCATCAACAAAGGCGCTGAGCCTGAATACCCTCTATTGTTCAACGCCACACACACACACACACACACACACCGTGCCCCCCCTCACCGGGTCGATCAACAGATGGCACCACACCATCAACGCACGTCTCACCGATGACAAGATACTCACCACAAAAATCAAACGGGACAACCCGGACAAGAAGTCCGCCCAGACAGTCAAAAGTACTTGGGAACATGTCCTTAGAAAAAACACGGACCTCCCAGATGACTGGATCGCCAGTCGAGAGGTTTTAGTGGGTAGGAGGACACGACACACCTTGCCCCCATAGGACGCGTGCCCTGAGTTGTGCATAAGTGCATTTTACCTCGCCCCGGTCCCATCGGCCCGGCTACAGCGTGTTAGGCAGGGCTGATCCTGGCCATCTCCCCTGTCTAACAATTATTTTCGGTAGACAGCGGTACATAGCTAACTACCAAAATAAACGCTTTCCAAAAAAAAAAAAAAAAGAAAAGACCAGTGATACTAACTTCGGGCTTGACCTGAGCATGGACCTGGAGGGGATGGGCTAGAACTCATCTTCTTAGTAAGCTCAGCAGGACATGCCAGTCTGAACCCAGCGGTCGGCCGCAAAAGATATGATATCGTCGTTGCGTGGTGTCGCTTGCTTGTAGGTTGTTTCGTGAGATAGAGACCCAAGGAGTGAGAAGGACCTACGAGCATATTAAGCGCAGTCGTGCTAATACAATAAGTCGCGAACTGACGACTCAAGGCGGCTGCGATGCTGCTGAGGCTACTGGAGATGTTCATAAACTTCTTACTTCCTTTCTCGAGATAAGGAAGATATGCCTGTGCAGTGGGCGCTGGACTGGCCACATTTGACTTCAGGGTGAGAGAAAGTGCGTCCTCATCGAAATCAAAAGCATAATCGTTTCCCTCATTCTAATTATCCTGTTAGGCACGAGAGTGCTGCAGCGCACTCGCGCGAAAAACGCACGACCGCAACGTTGTTCATCAAGTAGTCGAGCCCGTGAGGTCCTAGCACGTGTTTCAGTGACTGCTAAAGCCTTTAATTGAAGTAGCATTAGAGACGTCCAGCGCGATGACGTGGAGCTTTCCGGCCGCTTTGCTTTCTAGTTCCTTCGGCGCCGTTGCTCCATCAGGCTTCCTACAGGAAGCTATGAAAATGTTATTTAGAGAGGAAAGCAGCTAATTCACAGATTCGGATCCGGTGCCCCGACTTGACCTAGCTGTGTCATGAACAACAGATCAAACGTTCGAGATAGCCCTATGTATCTGTGGCTTCCATTTGGAGTTCTGAACCTTTAACGTAAAAAAGTATAAGAAAGAAGTAAGAAACATGAGACTTGCAGAGGATGAGGTCAAACTGTCAGGCGATAGCTTATGAAGCCGATTTAAGTACTTGGTTAAATGACCTGACTAGTAGTTTAACAGTGTTAGCTTTGAGCTGATATGAAAGCAAGTCGGATCATCATGATCCTACGGCGATGTCAGCTGCGAAGCGGATAACATGACGTTTGGGTGGATTGCGGGGGATTACTACTAGTAGTATCATCGGACAGCATCACGGCACTTCAGCAGTTTACGAGATCATGGTATGATGATTATAAGTTAGGACGCGTCATCAGCTTGCATACCACGTGACTTTTTCGATACTCGTGTGCCAGTCACGCGGTCACGGTGTTTTCAAAGTTGGCCCGCGCAGGAAGACGTGGCTACTACTGTACAGTACAGTGCTACTACTTGTGGTACACACTTGTCGCCTTCGTGGTTTTTGATTTTTCATTCCAGCAGAGTGCTCATCCTCCGAGAGTCAAACTCTTTATTCCACGGCAAAGGCTGCTGAGGACCGGCGCTTCTCCTGGTAAAATGAAGTCAAACTATGTCCTACATGCTGGCCTGGTCCTATCCTTACTCTTCTCTGGTGCTCGATGCGCCACGCCTCCAATGAAGGTGTCCATGCGCACCTCATGGCATTCCCCACCGTTTCTCCTCGAACTGATGTGCGTTTCCGCGCATACTAACTCGTTTTTCTGTGTCTCATACCAATCATAGCGAATCCATCTCGATGGAAGAACCCGAGGCATTCTTCCCGATATTGGACATCTTAACGAGCCCAGATACACTTCTTGTGGGCGGTAAAATGTCGCCCGAGGCACAGCAACAGCTGGCCTTTGAGACTGCATTGTCTGCGGGATTTTTGTCAACCCCAGGCTCTCTGGAAGCCGTCCACGCTCAACTTGGCTTGCACTCCGCAACTCCCAAGATTGTTGCCTTCTATCAGTACTATTCACACAACGCAAGGACTCAGAACATGTCAAGGGAGACGGAGACTTGTGGTTCGTGGGTGGATTGGTACGGAGAAGTTGTCTGCGAGGTGGATAAACTTATCCGTCTCACGGGCCCAGAAACCCTGGATCCAGGCGAGTTATCGTCGTGAGCAGATCGCTTTTTCATGCTCGCTGCCATAGTGCTTATACCTTTGCCCAGAGAACCATTTCCAAGGCCTCAACTGCTGGCCTTCGACCATATTTATCCCCCACCCGGTCGTGACTTAGGTAGCCCACCACGGACGGCTATTCTCTACGCCTCCCTCGAGTCTGCCAATTTCCGAGAACTTCACTCACACCTCCTGCGGTTGTCTAGCGGGCCCGCAGCAAGGGTGCAATATATCTTCAGGCCTATCCCTCCCAAGGGCTCAACCGAGGAAAAGACGTATCTCTCTGGTTACGGTGTCACATTAGACCTAAAAAAAATGGATTACCTCGCTCTCGATGATAGACGTTCCCATAGAAAACGTATGCTTCGCTGTTATTATTCGTCCCGATCGTTTTACTTGAACTGCATCAGATCTTACCAGCTTGGGAGGTCCCCAAATGGCACAAGCTGATGATGAAGGGGCTGACTTGGATCGTATCGTTCCTCTCTTGGAACGGTACCCTCTCAACACGACGCTGGGTCTCGGTGAGCCATTGACATCAGATGAGATATCTCGTAGGCATCCAATTTTTTCACGTCACGCCGCCGCGTATGGTGCTGATTTTACACAAGAGATTGGCCTTCTTACTACTCAGCTCGTCTCTGAATCCGAGACCCCGCTCCAAACACTAAAGCAGCTGGTACACAACTTTCCCAGATACGCAACTTCCCTCTCCCGGCGCGTTGTCCCGCAGTCCGGTTTGCTGCAGGAGGTTGCTTCGAATTCTCATAAGATACAGCCTGGTGTGAGCGCAGTTTGGTTAAATGGTGCGCCGGTCTCCCCGGATGATATGAATCCGTATAGGTAATTGCCTTCTTACCACCCTTATTTCACGCTTGACTCTTTGATTCTTCAAGTCTACTCCGTTTAATACGCAGGGAAAGAGATCTTATGCTCTCTTTGACGTCTCTTGGCCTGGAGCCTAGTGAGGCATTTGATCTCCTCACCCATCCATCCCTCGGGACTTTCTCGCCTAGAAATGGCATAACCGATGATCTTTTCGATGCTAGCGACCGTCCAGAGGGTGGTGGTCTCGTTTATTGGTGGAATGACATGGAGAAAGACAGCCGGTAAGCATAGCGATTCCCTTTTGAGTCCAGCCTTCTTACTCGCTTCCAGCTATTCACGCTGGCAACCATCTCTACACGCAGTAAGCTCGTTTCACGTCGACCGCTACGCACAATTAACCAGAACAAGCTATTACGTCCTATGTATCCCGGTCAAGCTCCTACCGTTCGTCGGAACATGTACAACGTTGTCCTTATATTCGACCTTGCACAGCCTGCGAGCCTGTACTTCATCAAGGATACTTTGTCAATGCTGATCGACCGTTCGTTCCCGGTACGCTTCGGCATTGTACCGATCCTTGAAACGGAAGGGGGTGTAAGGATGGCCAAGGTGTTCTACTACCTTGTACAGAACTATGGCCGTCAAACGATGATGCGGTTCTTCAGTGCCGTACGGGTCGCATGCTCCTACAATCTCTCCCATTAATGTTATGTTAGGTTCTTGATGGGCTAGCCGGCTCCAAGGAAGAGGTAGACTGGTCTCATGTACAAGCAGAATTCAAGACACTCCTGGTGAATGAGGAAACTAAGGAGGGGGGAGAGGTGGTACCCTTTGACATTGTCATTAGTAGCGCTACGGAGGAGCTTGAAACGAAATTCGCCAAAGCTCGAGCATACGCTCGGCGGCTGGGCACAACTATTACCTCATCCCCCCGTGGTCACATTTTCATCAATGGAAGGTACTACGCCGCCGACGATGTAAGTTGCAGCACTTTGGACTCCAAACTCGAGCATATCGATAGTCGAACAGAGCTTCTTGAATTCACTTCAATCAGGCGTCGGACAGGCACTTCAGTATTTCCAAGAAAAGGTGTATTCACTCTTCTTTCCTACACGGCTCGCTCATACTGACGGATTTTCATTCAGGTCTATACGGGTGCGATTACGGATGATAATGCTGATGACATTGAGAACCACTTCTATGACTTGCCCACGACGATGAAGAGACGGAATCGTCACATCGTCCCGCTGGGAAATAGCCGTGGTGTGCGCACAGTCAACCTTCCTAGCTTGCATCGAGGGGCAGATCTGCGTGCCTCGCCCTCCTCGTTCATCTACCCTAGTATGATAGTTTCTGACTTCTCTCACCTATGTCGCTGATGGCATTGTAGTGTCTGAGCAGGTGCCTGTGTCTATCTACGTGATCACTGACCTCGATACGGAGGACGGTCTAAGCGTTATGCATGCTGCACTTGCATTCATTGTACGTCGAATGTATCCTTACTTCCTTCTCACCTGACTTGACCGCTTACCAAGAGCTCTGTCTCTGCACGGTCTCGTTTGACCTTCCTTCACAACCCGTTGTCACCGAGCAACGACCCGGGACGGCACACGCATGTCTCTTCGTTGTTTTCACA
Organism: Lactarius sp. MG50; assembly: GCA_003314065.1. Classification (NCBI taxonomy): domain Eukaryota; kingdom Fungi; phylum Basidiomycota; class Agaricomycetes; order Russulales; family Russulaceae; genus Lactarius; species Lactarius sp. MG50. Next base: position 14,424 of record QLOZ01002610.1, on the reverse strand, counting down.
CCTCATATACAAGGACCTTCTCTCGAAGGTTTCGGCATCTGATTTAATTCGAACTATTGGCCTCCACAATGAGTCCAGGCAAGAGGGACAGACTCTACTGAGCATCCCTTCTTCCCTCAAAGAAGTCACCGGCGACCTCACACTAGGAGATATTGATAAAGATGATTACCGCCGGTACGTCGAGGCGAGTAGATTAATGGCGAAAAGAGTAGGCCTCGCACCCGGTGCTTCGGGGCTGATCATTAATGGTCGAGTGAGGCCTTTCTTCGTTTGCCCATCATTTTCGATAAGCGTGACGTACCACGCCTACAGATCGTTGGCCCAATCACATCGGGAGAATTCACTGCAGAGGACTACCAAACCCTCCAGGATTATGAGCTGACAAGGCGTGTTCAACCTGTGTTGAACGCGCTTGGAGATATTTCCCCCGATTTCGTCAGCTATGACCGGTGAGTAGTGATGCCAATCAGGAATTGTTGGTCGGCTGAGAATCAGTAGAGCTACCGCTGCCAATGTCGTGTCGATGATGTGTTCTGTCGTATCCGGTCTCCAAGTTGAAGATCCATCCCAAGTAGGTATCTTCAATAAGGGACCAGTGTCGAGGAATCAGAATTACAAGCTGATGGATAGTCAATATACGTATGTGACCCGCGACCTCCGCGAATTGATCAAATGCTGAGAGTTCTCTATCAGTGCCTTCACTATAGGCGATAACGTGACCGCCTTGCATCGTTTTGCCGTTATCCTGGATCCTCTGAGTGAACAGGCACAAAGATACACCAGTCTTTTTGAGGTGTTTATAGACCCGATTATCTATTATCATTCGCTGACTCTTCCCATATAGTGGCTTTCACACGTTTCGACTATTACTGTGGAATTTCACTTGCAACCACCGGAGTACTTGGAAGTACGTTACCTATCATAATAAGCGTGCACTTACTTTACTACGTTGCAGGTGCCACTTAAGCGGTTCTACCGCTACAATCTCATCCCTTCGCTCACTTTTGACGAGACCGGGTAAGCAGACACGCTTGGAACTGCTACTCAACTCTTAAATCGAGTATTTTCAGTCATGAGCTGCCTCCGCAAGTGTTTTTCCACGACCTTCCAGTTGAACCGATCTATACCCTTGGTCTTGATGAACCATCTTCCTGGCTCGTACGCCCACGTGAAGCACTATATGACTTGGACAATATTCAACTTGGTGTCTTGTCTGGCGAAGAGAGCCAGCGTGGCGTCGAAGTGGTTTATGAGCTTGATTATCTCATCGTCGGAGGACACGCTCGGGAAATGGGCACAAATGCCCCGCCGCGTGGCGTGCAACTACAACTGGCGGTGGACCATGGAAAACCAATTGATGATACCCTCGTCGTGGAAAACTTAGGCTACCTCCAGTTCAAAGCAACGCCTGGTGTGTATCAACTCGAGATACGCGAGGGTCGTGGCCGTGAAGTCTTCCAGCTGGAAAGCGCGGGTGATGAAGGATGGCAGAGCCCTACTGTCGGCAGGGCTGGGAATGAAGTTACAGTTACTAGTTTTGAAGGTGTAACGCTGTATCCGCGCCTCGCCCGCCTTCCAGGTCGGGAGTACGTGGATGTTCTCGAGGCCCCAGAGGAAGAGGAAGAGTCTAGAGGGACTATCAATAAAATCGTATCGCGGTGAGTTCGCTTCTTGAAGCAGCTTGGCGAGCCCATGATATCTTTGTATAGTATCTCGTCCGCCTTGAAATTAATTAGCAACGTGGGACCGGGAGAGTCGACACAGAGACATGCGGATATCAACATCTTCACGGTTGCATCAGGTCTTTTATATGAGGTAAGGAGATTTGTTTGGATCTGCACGATCGTTCTCTCACGTATACCAGAGATTCGCATCGATCATGATTCTAAGTGTCTTGCGCAACACCAAGCACACCGTCAAGTTTTGGTTCATAGAGAACTTCTTGTCGCCATCATTCCTTGTATGACCCCTTATCCGACGTTCAACGGGGATGTTGCTGAGCCATGACAGGAATTCATTCCCCACTTCGCTGAGGAATATGGCTTTCAGTATGGGCTTGTTACCTATAAATGGCCAACGTGGTTAAGACCACAAAGAGAAAAGCAACGCATCATCTGGGCATATAAGATTCTCTTCCTCGACGTGCTATTCCCTATGGACCTTGATAAAGTCATCTTCGTTGATGCCGACCAGATTGTCCGCACAGACTTGAAGGAGCTGATTGACCTCGACCTGCGTGGTGCACCTTACGGCTATACCCCTATGGGTGATGATAATGAAGAAATGGAGGGCTTCAGGTTTTGGAAAACTGGATATTGGGAAAATTTCTTGCGTGGTCGGCCTTATCATATCAGGTGATGCGCGCTTACAGAAAGGGGATTCTGCCTGATACTGACTGACGTCATAGCGCGCTATATGTTGTGGACCTGATTCGGTTCCGCCAGATGGCTGCGGGGGTAGGTGATTCACGTTTTCCTAATCTTTCCATTACGGACCCCAGGCTTGCCTTGTAGGACATCCTGCGAAGTCACTATCACCAACTATCAGCAGACCCTAATTCGCTTGCCAACCTAGACCAAGGTGTGTGTTAATGTCACTCGGGGAAACGGAAACTCACGATAGTACTGCCAATTTCGCGCAGACCTGCCGAATAATCTTCAGGGGCACGTCCCGATCGTAAGTACCCAAAACTTGGTCGCTGTGTTTTGCTCAGCTATTCCGCAGTACTCCCTCCACGAAGATTGGTTATGGGTATGTTATATTTCGCAACTAACACGATTTCACTCACTCATTGATAACCCTATAGTGTGAAACATGGTGTATGTCACACCGCGAAGTTCAGAGCCAAGTCAAGACTGATCCTCTATCTCAGGTAGCAAAGACAGGCTCTATCGCGCCAAGACCATCGACCTCTGCCAGAATCCGTTGACGGTTCGTCCCTAGCTTCACAGATAATGCCCAGCTTCAATGAGTTGTTGATCTCCGAACACAGAAAGAGCCCAAACTTGCCCGCGCTCGACAAATTCCGGAATGGGAAAAGTACGATTCTGAGATTGCGCGTTTCACGCGGAGACTTGCCAACGAGGGCCGCATACATGCCAGTGCTGCTGCTGCGGACGTGAATGAGCTGGCTATGGCAGGATCTGTCGTTTCCTCGGCGGAGACGCAGGATACCCATGCGAGTGAAGTCGAGTCTGCTCCAGGTCCAGGGCGGGATGAGCTATGATCGTGTTTGCGGATAGCCAACACATTTAGTGTTATATCCAAAGTATTTGAACGCATTGATGATGATTGCAAGTAGAGAGCGAAGTGAGAATATCAAGTAAACCAACGACACCGTGACAGCAGGACTGTCCTCAAGATCCTAGAAACATCCTATTCAAGTCGACCACCTAAGTCGCAAGCTTGGAATCTCTCCGATGAGAATAGATAATGAGGACAATGAGGACGTACCCGGGCCAGCGACGCTTGAATTTAACAAGTGTCTGGGGTATTGACTCCAAGTTCTACTCCGAGTCAATTCACTGAGGCTGGCGTATGTTCTGTCCCTGTTGGTCCTACATCGTTTCTCCTCGGTGGGGCATCCACCAAGATTCGGTTTGACTTGGAGGTACTATCATCGACAGTCAACTTGTCGAGACTAACACGACCTACACATGGCCTTACTAGTAAGTCCTCGACGGTGACCCACATGGGTCGTCCCCACGGTCCTACAACGTCACAGTGCTACCACATCGAGGTGGACGCTAGAGGTTGCGACCGTGACGCACGTCCCGTCATTGCATCCGTCTTCATACCCATAGAATTATTATGGGTAATTGGCAGAACGCCGTTGACTCGGATGGCCTTTCCGGGTCTTGGTTTTGGGATCAGGAAAACCGACGGGAATCGAGTCCTCCACCATGCACAGCTACAGGTCTCAGAATTCAAAATGTTTCCACTGGTTTGAGATCCCCCACCTACAGGTTTCAAGGTGGGGTTTTGTTTGTATTAATCTCACCATTGCTAGACTCGCAGCATCAAACGGGTCAATTGGGCTCGCACGGACCAGCTTCCATCAATGAAGGCATCACATCGAGTTTGATACCGCGCCCTAATCATACCAGAAGGCAACACAAGTGTGATTAGGCTCACACACTACAGTACGTCTAACGTTCATTCTATATAGCAGGAATTATAATCAAAACTTGAACTGAGGACACTACTGACAGATCATTATATCTACAAGCTGCATTTCATGCAGCTGGTGAAAATAAAAAGAGATAAGTGCATGGATAACCTCTCACACATCGTAGAACTGTGATGCCGGTTCAATAGGGTGCTCGGTGTGCACCGCACGTATGATTTCGAGTGCACTAGGCGAACGCGGCGCGATCCTACATTTGAAGGGTTTAGGGTGGCTGCCCGTGATTGGCGGATCATTGCCACGATTAGTGATGCAAAGCCAGGATGACTTCGATTAGTTTCTCACCTGACTGTACCTGAGATGAATTCAGGACTAGGCGGACCCTCCGGTGCAGGCGCAAAGTTCAGTGTGGCGAGGCTTACTGACATAAAGGCATATACAGTAGCATCTGCGAGTGCTTGTCCAGGACAGCCGCGTCGCCCAAAGCCGAATACAAACGCATGTGGGTCGAGAGGACTTTGAGATGCCAAGAAACGTTCTGGGCGGAAGGCAGAAGGGTCTTCGTATACCTCTGGATCATTCGCGATCTGCCTGTAGGCCCAAGTCAGACGGAGAGTATCCTACCCAACGAAGAGCTCACCAGAGATTAGGCATGACCAGTGAACCTTTGGGAATGAAATAATCCCCGTACCAATCGTCTTCAGTTGTTGTATGTGTGATTCCTGCGAAATTAAACGTTCAGCATGTATACATGCTAGTGGATTCGGAGGAGGAGTACCCATAGGCCCGATAACATGCCATCGTAGCAGCTCCTTGTACACTGCAGCAAGATACGGTAGATGCTCGCGATCGTTGAAGGTCGGTAGACGACCAGGACCTACGACGCGGTCTAGTTCTTCCTGCGCCTTGGACTGCACGTCTGGGAATAGCACCATCGCAAGCACAAACGTGCTAACTGTGGCAACTATCTGTTGGTTTCGAAGATCCGCTTTAGTCCTCTCCATGTGATGTAATGAGTCTAGGCCTCGCACAGTGTCTGTCCCACCCCCAAAGAGGGTCGTCGCTGCGAAGGGAAGAGTCTCCGCATCCAGAGCGCTGAGATCACTCTGTAAGAGTGCAGACGCGAAAGATGGGACGGCACTTTTGTCGAGCTTTTGAGAGATTAGCGTTCGGTCGCGGAAATGCGGACACAAGACCCACAAGGCGGCGCTTCACAAATTCCATAGGCCGATAGCTTTGTTCGAGATTCGTACGCCGGTAGAGCTTCGCGATTTCCTTGAATCGCGCACCGGGCATCCACGCTGGAATATGTCGTACTTGACTTGCTATGTTAGGAACACGAATATGGTAGAATAAAGGTAAAGGACTGACAGAACGGGAATGTGTCGACCAACCATGCGCCTGGCGCTGTGGCAACATAGAATTCATTTGCAGCGGTGTCAATGACTGTTAGGAGAGGGTCAGGCTTGTCTCTTTCAAGGGTATAGCCGTATGACATCTTCAAGAAAATGGCTGCAGTCGATCTGTTAGAAGTGTCAGCTCGAAAAGATGTGGGATTTCTTTTGGGACCTACAGGCGAATGTCTTTGAGAAAATTCTCGGGATGTTCACAGACCCGAGCGAGGAAGTACCGTGTCTCGAGTTCCTGAACAGGACGGAATTTGGAGATACCAGCATTGGTTCCTATATGACGGGCTACAAGCTTGCGCATGGAACGGAAGCGGTCGCCATATGGACTGAGAATCATCTGTAAGTTCCAACCGATCCTTTCCAAAAATGAGGCACGAATCCCAAAAGAAATGACAGGAAGAGCCTACATCTCCCCAGCAAATTGGAGAACTGGTCGCCCGGAATAGATTGAAGAGCGTTTTTCGAGTAGCTCTTGGCAGGCTTTCAGGGAGTTGAGGATGATGATTGGTTGACCCATGATGCACACGGAGCTAACTGGACCTGAAACACGCATGAAGTATGGGCGTGGTAAGGAGGCAGGAAGACATGCACCATAGACATCTTTGTGTTTAGCCCAGTGCAGCCACTCGTAGTTCTTGGGCAAGCCAAGGACGTTGCCAACGAAAGGAAGCCCACGAGGTCCAGGAGGCAGACGTTGACGCTTGTCTCGAACCCACCAGAACACTACACAAGCAAGCAACAAGAGGGAGACCACCTGGAGGGTGGAGGGTAGCGGTAGCATGAAGGAAGCCTGAGGAAGATCTATTGAGGTTTCGGCTATTATATGCAGTTACTAGTCGGCCTTTGCCTTTGGCACGTACCACTGGCAGGTGCCAGTGACGCGAATTGACCCCGCGGCTTATCAAACCGAACGGACAAAGCAATGCCTGCACTCAAAGAATGTATTCATAGCAAAGGATACGTAAGTTACCGTCAAATAAAGCGGACACCGACCGGAGCTGACAACCGTTGATGCTACGGCGTCTGAGATTGCTACTGCACTAGTTAACGGCATGTAGTTTAGACTCCTGTGATTCTAAAATGGTAAATGTCAATGCGAACGTGCCCTAGGGTCTGTACATCACAGAACGATCATTACAGGACTTCTGAGATCATGTTTAAGTCAGCAACGTTATACAGGTGTGGTTCAGGACCTCAGCCAAGAAACACAAGTTAGGCCTCGTTTGGGTGTTCAACTTAAAAGGGCGATCATGATGGAATCCAAGGGAAGGTGGGAGAGGGGGGAATCTCGGAATAAAGATTATGGAGTGGGTTTTGCTGACCCACACGAAGGCCGAGATCCACGGAGACGTAGCGAACGCACGCTGTGGGTTTCGTACTGTGTGGTGCGTGAAGGGGATTCACTGGTAGGTGCTGTACCGAAGGCCTCGTGTTTGGGCTAAAGCATAAAGCATTTTTGACACAAGTCGATGGAAATAAAATGCTAGCGAGGGTAATGTCAGAGGTGGTTAGGCGACTCGGAGGAGCATCCAGAGCACATGAGACAGCCTATCCAGGTCATCTAAGTGCTCGCCGAAATGCGCATTGATAATTGAGTAGTACGTTATGATGATGAAATGATGATGATGTGATGAGATGAGATGATGAAGAAGTGGTCGACCCGGGGGCCGTGGGAAGGAAAGTTCTGGAGCCGGAGCGGGCGGGAAGTGCCGACTCGGAGTCTCGGATCGGAAGTACTGTTAGCTCTGCTATCCGAGTCAGGCTGTGCTGCTTATTCTTGTTCTCTGTACTGTTTACTCGGACGTTCCATAAGGCACTTGGCTTGCTCAGCCTACGTGGCAGTTCGGCTCACTATAAGGACTGGACCTTCCTGCCGAATGTATTCCCAGTCCAGCACTTTCAGCATCGCTCCCTCGTCTTCTCCGTTAGTACTTTTCTCGCCGAGTACAAGCCATGGCTGCTGTTGTCTCTCTTGCTTGCTTCCATCCGTCTAGCCACATCTTCGGTTTTCCTACGTCTCCTCAACACCCGTATCGCCCCCGCGGTTCAGCTGAGCCGGTGGCACGCCACAATCCATTTGAAGCGTTTTCTCCTCGTCATCATAGCAGTGCCAAATCACTTTCTACAGCCGCATCCTGGCGACACTCCGAGACTGTAGGGCGGGCGACTGTCCCTACCCGTACTTCCTCGCCCAAGTACTACCGCGATGGACTCACCCATTACTGCCCACCCTCTAACTCTTCGGAGAATTCAAATGATAGCTGGCGTTCGCATTCGAGCTCAACCGTAGTTACGATCGTGCGCTATCCTATGGCACAGCAGCCGGACAGTAAGCATTTTGCCGTTCTCTACTGATATATACCTCAGCGACTATTTCAGAGCCCAACTTGAAGGTATCCTCGCCACTTGTTTACCCTGTTGCGGAGTTGCTTCGACTTTCGGCCTCGCCTCTGGTAGGCGTCAGCGCGGAGTCTCAGCTTATTCTTGATAACCTCGTTGCTCATCATGTGTGGCGCCGCGGCCCACAGTCGGGCACGCCGAAGCCGGTCAGCCACCGTCATAATCGTAGAACCTCCAAGTTGCAGTCGTTGCACTCATCCACGGATGATTCAGATCGCAATGATTAGGACACAGGCGTTGAATGCTCCAAGTCTCTTACAATATGAATCACATAATATTTTCACTGTACGCAAAGCACCAGATATTGTAATCAGCGTTGGTAGTAGTACGGTACAGTACACAAATTGTATCATGAACTTTGACTTGATACAAGCGCCGACCCGAGTACCAAATTTGGAACGAAGCGGAGCTTGTAACTTATTAATTTCGAGATTTCTTTTCTTACATTTTTCTCTCTCGTTTCTTTCCGCTCCTGCGACCGCCTACAAGTTGAACGACTATCTCTGGCTCACCATGGACGTCGACATGAAAATTAAGGATGACCTTGACAAAGAAAAAGATCGCGACTACGACCGTGATCGCGATAGAGACCGTGATAGAGATAGGGACTCGCGGCGCGACAGAGACCGCGACCGCGAAAGGGACCGTGACCGCGACAGAGATAGGGACCGCGACAGAAGGGACTCTGGTGAGCCTTTCCCATAGCTACAAACTCTCCCTCGTCGCTCTAACAACCTCTGACAACCTTTCTTTTGTCTTGTCATCACAGCTCGAAGCAGGCGCGGTGGTGGTGGTGGCGACCATTGGGAGCCCGAAGACCGCGAGCGCCGCAATAGCGACGTGCGTCCTCGCTTTCTCATGATTCTTTCACACTAACGCCGTATCACACTGCTCACGCTCCCTTCCACTATCCATAGCGTCGTCGACGCTCACGCTCGCCACGATCACGTTCCCGCTCTCGTTCTCGCTCACGTCGACGTTCTACCTCGGCCAGCCGGCGGCGCCCGCGGCGCTCGCGGTCCCGTGGGGGCTCTTCGCGCAGCCGCTCGCGCGACCGCGATCGCAAGCCGTCAGAAGCGATCCCACGCTCGCTTGGTGGACCAATTAACGCGCCGCATGAAGAGGCGGTCGAATTTGCCAAGCATAGCAAGCGGGAGAACCGCGTATACGTAGGAAACCTCAGCTACGACGTCAAATACCGCGACTTGATCGAGTTTATGCGGGGAGGTGGGTGGGGGTGTTCTAGTGGCTGGCCTCTTCTTCCTTTTTTGGTTGTGGTCGTTGTGGTAGTGGCGACGGCGGCCGTGGTAGTCGTGGGTCGGGTGATCGTTTGGGATGGTATCGCTTCCCTGGAGGTAAGGGGGTTGAGAACAGGAGCCAGAACCGGAGCCGGAGTGAGGGCACGGAGGCAGAGAGCGAGCTTGGTCATTCCCAGTGCGCAGGACTCGGATGTCCTCAGGAGAGCTCGTTACAGTCCCAGAGGGTACGAAGGAGCAGGGTTTAGATATGAGAAAGGGGGGGCGGGGGCTAGTTTCCTTTTTCCGGTTCTTGACGGGGCCATAGTGAGATGTGAGGATGGCCGAGCTGATTGTCGGGGTTACTAGCTGGTGAGGTCCTGTTCGCCGAGGTTCTCGTCACGCCGACTGGTATCTCTAAGGGATGCGGGTATATATATCTCTCGACTTGTGGTCTCGCCTGGCGTTCTGACTCGGCTTCTATTTTCAGGATCGTTGAATTTGCATCTCAGGAGGACGCACAGCGTGCCATTCGGGAGCTTTCGGAGCAGCCGCTTTTGGGTCGTCCTGTGTTCATTCGAGAGGTCCGCACTAATTTCATGTTCCGTACTCAGGTTACTCACGGGAGCCTTCAGGATCGGGAGAATGAGTCACGCTTCGGTGCCACGCCTGTCCCAGGGAAAATAGGTATGGCGATGGCCGGTCAAGGCCTCACTGCTGGCCCACCGCCTCGTCCGGCACATCATAACTCTTTCGGTCAAAATCCCGGAAACCAGCTTTACGTTGGGAATGTGAGTTTTTCGGCCCTTCTATTATCAAGTTGGGCTTATTTCTTTTCAGCTGCCATACCAGGCCGGCTGGCAGGACTTGAAGGATCTGTTCAGGTCCGCAGGAAACATCATCCGCGCCGACATTAACATTGGGGCGGACGGTCGACCCAAAGGCAGCGGCACAGTGATCTTTGAAACAGCTAAGGATGCTCAACAGGCTATCAGTGCGTGTCAGTTCTTCTGGTCTCTCCTCAACGTTTATGGTGTTCTAGACATGTATAACGGATTTGACTGGTATGGTCGCATCCTTGAAGTCCGCGAGGTGAGTTTCAACCTCTAATATTGTTCTGATGTTTATGGCCCGGTCATTCAGGACCGTTACGCGGGCTTGTCCGGGCCTGGTGGTTATCGCGGTAGCTTCCGTGGTGGCTTGCGAGGCTTCCGTGGTGGCTTGCGCGGTGCGCCCTACAGCGGGCGTGGTGGTTACGGGCGCGGTGGGTATGCGGCTGGTGGACGCAATTTCTCCGACCAGGACCTCTACAAGGACTACTCGGGTCCGGATCAGCAGGCAGGTGGCTACGGTGGAACTTACGATGGAGGATATACTGGAGGGTTCGGAGGTGGTTATGGTGCAGGTGCTTACGAGGCGGAGCCCAGTCAACAAATAATGGTTCGCAATGTGAGTTGTTTCCCACTCTCTTTGGTTCCCACTTGGTTGTAGCCACGCGGCTAATCGGTGACATGCAGCTACCATGGTCAACGGCAAACGAGGACCTTGTTGAGCTCTTCGAGACGACGGGCCAAGTCGAACTCGCGGAAATCTTGTTTGATGGCACGCGGTCTAAGGGTGCAGGCGTTGTGCAGTTTGCACAAGTCGCAGAGGCAGAGACAGCCATTGGTGCGTTCCAATTTATCCATTACTTTGTTCTTTGCGTTTGACATGAGAATGCAGCTAAGTTCCAGCAGTACATGTACGGCGGGCGACCACTCGATGTGCGTTTCAACGACCGGTGGCACACGTTTACACCAACGGCGGCCAAGGGCGGGCAAACAGTGTCAATGCAGCCGGACGGGATGTGAATAATCTACTTACCTTTCTATCCTCCGTGCTCCATTCGTATGTCGTGCGACTTGCTAGTCATCATTGGTGGGGGTCAGTTGGGTAAAAGTATTATGGCACAGATATTCTTTTCTAAAGTTCTAAATGATGAATGTGGTGAAAAAAGATTTGGGCGTTCCCTGTACTTGCTATTTTCACGAGTTTGGCTACAGTACTATGAGCACTTGACTCGCCGCGCAGGCGGAAAGATCAGCAGGATTACACAGCTGCCTGAAAATACATAAGCAGAATTGTCATTTGATGATCCGGCGCCACCGCATATGTTCTCGCTCCACACTTCTCAAATCTCGAGGTGGGTGACGACATCGTGAGTGTTCCGGGCATCTCTCTAAAGGTGATTAGGCCAAAGCTGATTCATCGTGTTAAGAATGTGGGCAGCGAGACTAATCCATCGACCATCCCTTGACTATCCAACACTGCTATGTCGAGAAATCCGATCCAGATCGTCGATTTCGCTCCGTTTCTAGACGGATCGGCGAAACAACAGGTTGCAGATCGGGTCCTCGCGTCGTTCAAATCAGCTGGGTTCGTCTACCTCACGAATTTCGGTCTGTTGAACGAAGAGGTGCAAGAGATGTTTGCCTGGGTGGGTTAACAGTCGCCTCTTGACCTACGATTTCTAACCTACTACCTCACGACAGTCGAAAAGCTTCTTTTCCCTCCCTCACGAAACCAAAATGCTCGCGCCTCATCCAGAATCTGGAACCCATCATCGAGGTCAGAAAGTCCATTACCGAACACAGCTGCGAGTTCACTCACCTCCACATACGTCGTCTCTCAGGATACTCCTACCCCTGCCAGGAAAAAGTAATCCAATACTCGGAATCGGGAGACTCATTTACCGTTGCACCGCCGAGCATGAAAGAGTCCTTCGACGTCGGGCACGAGGACAACGACATCATGCCAAATATCTGGCTGCCCGAGGGCGTCCTCCCCGGGTTCAATGAAGCGTGTTTGGCGTTCTATTGGGTGGGTGTGTTCTCTCGGGGTTAAGTTCATGTACGTTAATTCTGACGGAGTAAGCAGAAGTGTTACGAGGTCGAAAAGAACATCCTCCGCGCGCTCGCGCTGGGTTTCGGGTTGGAGCAGGAGTTTTTTTTTTTTTTTTTTTTTTTTTTT